>OV121083.1:13452007-13522315 GCA_921293015.1 Phorcus lineatus
GTTGTAGAAGGTGTGATGCCATATCTTCTCCATATCATCCCAGTTGGTGACGATGCCGTGCTCGATGGGGTACTTGAGGGTGAGGATACCTCTCTTGGACTGAGCCTCATCACCAACATAGCTGTCCTTCTGACCCATACCGACCATCACGCCCTAAGGACAATAAGAGCATTATAGGTAATATCATAAAGGATGTATAGAGCTGCTTACCATTTCCTTACACAAAAACTATGGTTAAAATGTTCGCTTTTCATTTGAATTTTTAAAAATTGATAACTGGGCGACTATTAAAAGAATTATAGAGCAAATTTCAGCTTCACTTGCCTGATGCCTCGGACGGCCGACGATGGAGGGGAAGACAGCTCTGGGAGCATCGTCTCCGGCGAAACCGGCTTTACACATGCCGGATCCGTTGTCACAGACCAAAGCAGCAACATCATCATCCATGGCTGAAGGTATAAGCTGAAACGACGAGAGACAAGTGAACTCTTAGACGGAATTGTTGATATGACTGTAGAAGGACCGGGGAGGTTTATATTCATACCTTCATACGTATTGCTTTCACATATACAATCACGTGATCGTTTCCAAGAAGAACCCAGCATGATAACCTCCATATGGCTGCACGTGTGTCACAGTATGCCCCGAATCGTAGTAGGAAGCAGTGACGTATTTCATTAGATGGACTAATTAGCGGGTGGTGGATATTAGGGATTCCTATCATTGTTTAATAACAGAGTCGTGGATGATTTGTGAATTTGATAATAGGTTGCATTATCATCATTGTAAATGATATAAATTACGTTAATTACAATACATAAATTGTACAGATATATGTTAAAATTGTTGAATGTATGTTTCTCTATAGTTTGTACTAAAAATACCAAAATAGTTAGATGAAAAGAACATTTGAAACGTTTCTCTTACATAGATCTATAAATATCTAAATACAATTTGACCGTTGAATGAAAAATCCACCTGATTGTAGACAAATATGTATAAACAAAGCATAAGCATGCGATTTTGATAAAACAACTTTAACGTAAGATTATTGGAATAATCGGCAAATCATTTCATTACTATTACCTTTGTTTTGAAGTTACCTTAAGATTATATAGATTGGATATAGATAATTATTAGATTATATTGAGCTGCAATAGTTAGTCAGGAAATAGGGGTATGACCAGAAAAACAAAACGATAGAAAATGAAGTTTTAATTTTAAAAAAAAGTTCATTTTTATTCCCCACAGTTTCAAGTTGCTTACATCCAAGTCATACATCTAGGTAATTTATCCACTTATACATTTACATATGAAGATCTTCATATTCTTCAGTTCTAATTTGTCATATTGGAATTCATGTTACGGTGCATCAAGACTAATTAAATAAACAGGTACACTTTGTCATGATTAACAGGTACTTACTTTCGATTTGGGGTAGTTATGATTAAAAAAAGAGTAGCAAGTCATGTATACTAAACATTAATTAACCATTGAAATTTTGATAATAGTTAGAATAGTTACATATAGTTTGTAAGTGGTATGTTGTATGCTGAACACCAAATATATATGAAGAGGATAGAACGATTTGTCCAGTGTTTATAACGGACGTTTTGCTGAAGTATATATTACTTACGACAAAAAGGATGGAAATTTATTTTTCTGTTTTAATGTTGTGTGCTATCGAAAGCAGAATTTCAATGTCAAATCTTACCCATATCCCCCATGAATGAGAAACATGCATTCGAAAGAATGAAACATTTAAAATTGCCTTAATAAATTGTCTATCTCTGATTACTGTCTAAAAATGATAGGACATGTGATATCTGATTGTGTGTACTTTTAGGGGATTAAAACTAATGGGTATCGTGGTCAAGATAAAATAAATACAGAATTAGCCTCAAAATACTTAACTTTGTTGTAATTTCATAACTTCATTAAGTATATATTTTAAATAATATGTTATATGATATTCATTTGCAAGACAATGGCAATTGAATAATTTCTATTTTTGACAAATTATAAACAATGACAGATAGAAATAGGTTATAAGATTTCCCAAACCATCTGAATGTTTATTTGATGTCACAAAAATGATAATATTCTTCTACTAGCAAATTCTAATGGTGTATATATGTTTCCTTTATCACAGAAGGCAATTACAGACCAAACTATCCACCCGTAACATTTGAATACATAAAAATATTTTCTTCAACTTTTATGAAGCTAATTTTGCAACACTTTGTCTGCCAGGACCAATACGTCGTCGCTGAACACAAACCTAACTTTGTTAATTAGTTTTTATTGATTCACTTTCCATGCAAATTAAAGTATACCTCATTGCAAAAAGTCAAAGAATTAATTTCCTTTAAGAATAAGTATTAGAACCCACAAGTAATCATTAAAAATACGCTCTGCCTTTAAGTCAAAAGTAAATCTCAGACATATCACTCTAGACTATTGGTGATGATTCAGGTACTCAGCGCCGCTCCAATAACGATGCGCTAAGCTGCTGTAACAGCATGGAGCCATGGGTGGATTACGCCTGGAAATAGTCACATGACTTATTGAGAAAAGGTATACCGATTAGAGTTACGATTGATTACAAGAGACTTTTTGATGAATGACATAAGAATGTCCTCCACGTGCTACAGAAAAAAGCCATATGTAGAAGATTCCTGCTGATATTCTCTATAGTTATTAGGATATATAAACTTCCCCGGTTCGTCTCCAGTCATATCAACTCTTCCATCTCACAGTTTAAGTGTACATCTTTAGTAAAACTTCTACCTACAGCCATGGATGATGATGTTGCTGCTTTGGTCTGTGACAACGGCTCCGGCATGTGCAAAGCCGGTTTCGCCGGAGACGATGCTCCCAGAGCTGTCTTCCCTTCCATCGTCGGACGTCCCAGACACCAGGTATGCAATTTTATTATTTTATTATCTTATTATAATAGTGTACAGTGATTGAATTCTAATATAAAGTACAATGGTAAATATCAAACTATTTTGTTTTGCGAACTTCACTTGATTCGTTTCTAAACTTTTGAAATTGTTCGAAATTTGATTTATTTAAGATAACTAAAAAAACATAATCAAATAACATAACACCAGAATAAACATGCGTTCTTAAGGGATAACTTGACACTCTTTTTTGATTTTCCAATCAATCTCATAACACATTATGATAATTTCAGGGCGTGATGGTTGGTATGGGTCAGAAGGACAGCTATGTCGGTGACGAGGCTCAGTCCAAGAGAGGTATCCTCACCCTCAAGTATCCCATCGAGCACGGCATCGTCACCAACTGGGATGATATGGAGAAGATCTGGCATCACACCTTCTACAACGAGCTCCGTGTGGCTCCAGAGGAACACCCCTTCCTCCTGACAGAAGCTCCCCTCAACCCCAAGGCTAACCGTGAAAAGATGACCCAGATCATGTTCGAAACCTTCAACTCCCCTGCTATGTATGTGGCCATCCAGGCTGTTCTCTCCCTCTACGCCTCTGGTCGTACCACCGGTATCGTTCTCGACTCCGGTGATGGTGTCACCCACGATGTTCCTATCTACGAGGGCTACGCTCTTCCCCACGCCATCATGAGGTTGGATCTTGCAGGACGTTGCCTCACTGATTACCTCATGAAGATCCTCACAGAGCGTGGTTACTCATTCACCACCACAGCTGAGAGAGAAATTGTCAGAGACATCAAGGAGAAGCTGTGCTACATCGCCCTCGATTTTGAACAAGAAATGGCCACAGCTTCTACATCTTCCTCCCTTGAGAAGAGCTACGAGTTGCCCGACGGTCAGGTCATCACCATCGGTAACGAGAGATTCCGTTGTCCTGAGGCCCTCTTCCAGCCATCCTTCCTGGGAATGGAATGTGCTGGTATCAGCGAGACTACATTCAACTCCATCATGAAGTGTGATGTTGATATCCGTAAAGACTTGTATGCCAACACTGTTCTGTCAGGAGGTACCACTATGTTCCCCGGTATCGCCGACAGGATGCAGAAGGAGATCACCGCTCTTGCTCCCAGCACAATGAAGATCAAGATCATCGCTCCCCCAGAGAGGAAATACTCTGTCTGGATCGGCGGTTCCATCTTGGCTTCTCTATCCACCTTCCAACAGATGTGGATCAGCAAACAGGAATACGACGAGTCTGGCCCATCCATCGTCCACAGGAAGTGCTTTTAAGATCATGCACAATTTGACAAACCTCTGGGAATCCATAAACAACTAATTGCCTTGACATCTTCCTTCGTCATCAATCAGTATGAAACTGCAAAATAGTTTAGTTTTTATCCTGGCTTCTCTGTCACCCTTCCAACAGATGTGGATCAGCAAACCATCCATCGTCCACAGGAAGTGCTTTTAAGTGATTAATTATACCCTCTGAAATGACATTACCTTGAATGAAAATGGTTAAAAAGGATAGCAGTAACCTCTTTGAGAATATTTATTAAAGGATGCATATGTTATGCATCTTTACCTCTACCTTTATTCGTAATTTCTTTACCTAGATGAATAAAGTGCAACCACAATCAACCCTTATCCTATGATTGTTTGATGGAAACATGACATATTTACATTGCGAAATGTTTGACATGAAGTTAAGTTCAACTTGATCAACTTCTGCTGCTTTGCGAATCTTATGCTTTAGAAAGCCAAATTCAGTTTTCATGTAATTAAGTCCTTCCCATCCATCAACCACAGGAAATGCTTTTAATTCAAGATTGCATACGACAAATCTTATTTATTAAGCTACATATTTGCTAAATAAATGTGTTATATTTAGTATGACGCTTTAGCCATTGTAACAATGAACTAAGATGCAACAGCACTACAGAATTTATCATTGCTTATGTATTTTATTCCTCTCCTTTTAAGAAACTGAAATAAACAGAAAAAGCAAAGTCTTCTTCTTTTTATGTATATGTTAATATGCAATGTATACCTATGCACTCAGTAATCGACATGATGCATTCTTTCCGTAGTTTGTTTCTATAAAAAGAAATTCGTTTAGTCACTTATTTATCGATGCTGAAGTTATGACAAGATGGTATTTTGTCGTATAAGTATAAGAATAGTTTCCTTTCGACGCAAGGGTTCTACTCTGGTGAAGTGAATAAATAATGATATCATTTAGATATCATTTTACACTATCCTACCTAGTTAACAAACAATAAACACAGACAAATCAATTATAGTTTGAATACAGCATAACAAAGAAAAACAACGTATTTACGTTATAACTGAATGAGGCCATAAATAATATAACAAAAAATGAATACTATCCCTCTTAATGACAAATGCCTTGTCGTGTGCGTGAAGCCTACGAAGTGTCAAGTCACAAATCATCCAAAATGTTGAAGACGGCGTTGACAGCGTAACATTGAATCCCCCACATCGTTAACCTTACACTGGCATTTGATGATGTTGTACCACATACAGAGATTATTGCCTGAGGACGTATGTCATATGACATTTACGAAACAAATGTGAATTTTTCTATCGAAAGAGACGGTTACACACACATTTGCACGAGTTTCGTAGACGTCATATGAGATATATTTACTTCCGAGTGCGATAACTTATTTATTGTCGTTTTTCTTCCAATTGAATCGAATTATATCCAGAAAAGAGGCCACTTCGCTGACTGCCCATCATAGTGATGTCACGAAAAGGGATTTTAAACGTCACAGATGAGGAAAGACGTAACTTTCGCTGAAACAGCCGTTGCTAGGTAAAGTGATGAGCACACGTGTGCTTAGTCTCAGTGCTCATATTGAAAATATGTTACTACTTATACCCGACCCAATTGGTAATCGTGGGCTGTATGGCCGAATCCCATACCGTCGTAGTTCGGCATATCACTTCAGCTTCGGATCAGAAGTTCCGTGGTTCGAATCCCGCCAGGGTCTCGGCAACTTTGTCTGCAGTAGAGAACAGTTCTACGTGCAGTCAGGTTTGGGTGCAATGCTACACTCAATTTCCGCGCAGTACCACCCATGGTTCGCTAGTTCCAGCCGATGCTCGCAGGTTTCACCGTAATGCATAGCCACAGTGGTGTTGCGGGTTTTCTCCCTGCAATAATACTAGCAGCCGCGATATAGGTGAAATAATCTTGAAAGCGGCGTTAAACACCAACTCACCTCACCACCTCACCTCATGCCTGGACATAAGTTGCCCAACTTTAACTGTTAAGTCTTACCGTCACTCGGGGGTACCTAGTAAGGGGGATTCGGCAGCATCATGTCTACCAATAATGCCTAACCAATGCAGCAACCTTGCTAAGATGACAACAGAATAATTATTTTGTCAACTATTGTGTACTCTTATGCGATCGACACATTTCAATGATGTGAAGATCTTGAGCAGTTCTTACCCTGGCAAGATGAGCATGCCTCGTGTGACGAGCAAATTCTGAAATTGACGCAAAAGATTATATGCATATATGCCTCGCGCGTTCGTGGAGACTTTGGGAATTTTTTTTCCTAAATTCAATGTTTCAGTAATTGTCGTTCACTTCCATAAAAATTCTACACGTTAATATACGAATGATTAACAAGATATGAGGGGTTGCGGTTTATCGGAGTGGTGATTGTTGTGATAAATTCCTACCTTTGAGTTGGTTATTCTTTTTCTTACTTAAGTCAAATATAAGAAAATTTGGTGAACTGATTGAAAATACATTCGTGAAAGCAAGTTGCAAGCTTACTATGACATTGTATTCATGCGCGACGAACAACGATTATGTCATGGTCTTCATTTGCGCAGTCACATGTAGTCACAGCAATTCGTAACGTGTTTATGGATCATATGATCATATATTACGCATGACAGTCTCATATGATGGAAACAGTAAAAGAAACCACATATATACACCTTAAGTTTCGTGTTGTTTCATTAAAGAGAAATAGACAGAATAGGTATTAAATTTGAAAAAACTTCAAAATCGCATCAAGAGAGAAAAGCGATTTTGTCATCAAGTATTGACGATTCTTTACATGAGGAAAGATTTTTGTTTCATTCAGAGTATGTTATTGGGTCACATGAATGGAATGCATCAATTAAATGAAATGAAGACTGCATTAGGTTTAGCGGCAGCTTCGTCACGCTGAATTTCAGTCCTCAGTAAAAACTTTATGTATGTATTCTCTAGGAACCTGTCATACAAGGTATTCAAATATACACATAACCACGACTTCAACTACGTTTTTCAAAATATGATATCATTTACCTGATTATTGCTTTGAGATACCTTCAGTGATTTTCATGGTGTTTCATTGACTTTCAACGTGTCAAAACATTTATGATGATATTTTCTTAAACATATATCATCCAAAAATCCCCCCAAAACACAGTATTAAGAAGTTTTCAATTAAAATAAAACAACAATACAATACAATATACAGATCTTTATTCAATAATGTAGGCCAAATGACCCATAGTACAGTTTTGGTTTACAGATATATGATTTCAGTCACGTGATAATATATAAGTACAATCATGTTTTTCTTATTTCGAAGACCTTTTTAAGGAAGAATGACACAGATATTAGCACATTTCTATTCTTCGAGTTTAACAAATTTATCAGTAATTGCTTATCTTTGTGGATAGTAGAAATGCTTGGGAGATATCTATTTCTAAGTTCATTATAATAACTACAATAAAAAAATACATGTAATTCATCTTCGATGCAGCCTTCTTTACAATATGTACATAAGCCAATATTGTCATCTTGAACATTTTTCTTTCTGAGGTGTTTCACATTAAAATCGTGTAAAGATATGCGTAGTTTGCAAAAAGCTCTTCTTAAAGTTATATCTTGAAGTTCAGTAATATAAGCCTCAGGGAAGATTATTGATTTAACACTTGAATAATGACATAGGTAATCTGAGGATGTTATTTGAGAATGCCAAGTTTGTGAAAATATATCTTTCAATCGCTGCTTAAGAACAAAGGTGAAAAGCTTATCATTTCCAACATCATGTGATAACCATACATGTGAAAAACCAGACATAAAAAGAATATTTCTAATATCAGACACCCAAGAAGTTTTACCATTATCGTCTAATCTTTTCAACATATTATAACAATGTAAAGGTACTCTCGTAGAATTCATGCAAATAATCTTTATCCAGTACTTTACAGCTCTAAGTTGAGATGAAACAAATAAATTTGTGCGGCCTGTTTCTCCTAAAACAGCCTTATTAGAAGCATATTTACCAATGCCTAAGAAACGTTTGAAATATGCGGTATGGACTTTTTCTATAGACTCATTATATTTTACACCCCAAATCTCAGATCCATAAAGAAGGATTGGTGCGATTTTTCTGTCGAAAATCTTACAAACCACTGGAAAGGTTATAAACTTATTTTCTTTCAAAACATTATATACTGGAATAAGGGCTTTAGATGCTTGCAAAGCCAGCTGATTACAAGCTACTGACCAAGACAATCTAGAAGACACAGTCAATCCTAGATATTTATAATATGTCACAACATCAATATTCTTATCACAATATGTCCATTTTTCAAACTTATTTAAAATACCACCTTTCCTGAAAACAATAACTCCTGACTTCTTAAGATTTACTTCAAGGCCCCATTTCACACAATATGATTGAAGAACATTTAACTGTTTCTGAAGACCACTAACTGAAAATGACAGTAAGGCAATGTCATCAGCAAATAATAGCAACATAATATCAACAATATCTTGGGAGACAAACACTCCGTAATCACATTCATTATACATTTCTGTTACAAGTTCATTTATGAAAAAAATAAATAGAACTGGACTGAGCACACAGCCCTGTCTAACACCTAATGAAGTTTTGAAACATTCAGTGACTCCACTCGTTGTCCGAATACAGGCTTTAACTGAAGAATACATGTTTTGTAAAAGTAATGACAATTTACCAGTTAGCCCTTTCTTGATAAATAAATACATCATCTTCTTTCTATCTACATAATCAAACGCCTTTCGGAAATCAATAAAGGCACAGTAGAATCTCCCTTTAGGCTTACTTAGATACTTTGTACAAAGAGCTTGTAAAATAAATATATTATCTGCTGGTGAATAGCCAGGTCGAAATCCAGCCTGGGATTCTGATAACAATTCGTTTACATCCAGCCACGTTCTAATACGTTTTTCAATCACATTAGCAAACAATTTCCCAATGATATTTAGTAGAGAAATGCCACGATAATTATTTGGCTCGGAAATGCTGCCGGATTTATATAGAGAAATAATCATTCCTATGTTCCAGGAATCTGGGAAAACACCAGTATCTAATATCTTGTTGAATAATTTATTTAAATAAGGAGATATGAAGTGTGCAATATATTTTATGTATTCAGGAGGAACTCCATCCTCGCCGGCTGCTTTACCCCCTTTTAAGTCATTTAATGCTTGCTTGATTTCATATTCAGTAATCTCACCTGACAACAGTTGATCAGTAAATGGAGAATCATCACAGTGTTGACATGAGTGGGCATCTAAAAACTCATTTACAGATTCATCAAACTCACTCCTATCTCTATCTAGTGTTGGATTTAATAGATCATTGAAATATTGATACCATACGTCAGGGGAAATGTTACCCTGTTGAGATTTACTTTTCAGGCAGTTTTTTATAATCTTCCAAAACTCTTTACAATTACTCATATTTGCAGCTTCATTTATTTTCTTGCTCATACCCGTTTTATATAGATTTTGTTTAGCTTGACACAGTTTTTTAAAATCAGATTTTGCAGACAAGTACTCTTTTAAGTTGGAATCACTTTTAAATGCTCTGAACCTGTTTAACAGCCTATATTTCTCCGATTTAAGGCGACGACAGTCGTCGTCAAACCATAAAGGTTGCTGCCTATTATTTTCATTTCTAGACCATCTGCAGATAGCACCCGCCTTATCTCCAAAATAAAACAACGTCCTTATGTGTGAGCGTAAGCTGATATAACAGCAGATTTCGTCATTATCCGATTTTCGATCAGTATTACGACTTTATACCATTATAGTGTCATTCGACTGAACTGATCAGCATGATCAGATGATACGCTTTAGAAACAGTCACTAATTCTCGATAGAATGATACCTTTCAAAACGTTTTCCATTTGTTAATATTCAACTGTATATATCAATAATCAGTGACGAAATCGTGATTATGATTATGAAATTTGTGCACAGCAACACTGCATAGCAGCAACGCGCTAATGTAAAATTACAGGGGGTTCGATTACCATTACGAGTTGCACATAAGAATACCTCTCTTTGTCAAAGTATAAGTAAGTTGAAGTCAAATCTATTTTATTCATTATTTGAATGCCAAACATCATTGGTTGTTGATTAATCATTTCTTGAGGAAACATATTATTTCTTACCAGTAATTTAGCCAAATAAAAGATTTGGACTCGGACAACATCTATTGAGATAACTGATGCCTTGGAATAGTACCCAAAAGACTATTCCTTTCGTCTTTTTATCAAAATTCATAACTCATTTCATTAAAAAGGAACAATATATGTTTTTTTGGGTAAATTTCCTTTTTTGATCATAATGATAAAGCACAAAAAACATTAGTATTTTACACGTTCATATTTATTATTGCAAAGGACGCAGGCATTGTTTGAAAGGCCTTAATTATTAAAAAAATCCAAGAGCTTTGTCAGTAGGACATGTTCTTAAAAGCACTTCCTGTGGACGATGGATGGGCCAGACTCGTCGTATTCCTGTTTGCTGATCCACATCTGTTGGAAGGTGGATAGAGAAGCCAAGATGGAACCACCGATCCAGACGGAGTATTTTCTCTCTGGGGGAGCGATGATCTTGATCTTCATTGTGCTGGGGGCAAGAGCTGTGATCTCCTTCTGCATCCTGTCGGCGATACCAGGAAACATAGTGGTACCTCCTGACAGAACAGTGTTGGCATACAAGTCTTTACGGATATCAACATCGCACTTCATGATGGAGTTGAATGTGGTCTCGCTAATACCAGCACATTCCATTCCCAGGAAGGATGGCTGGAAGAGGGCCTCAGGACAACGGAATCTCTCGTTACCGATAGTTATGACCTGACCGTCGGGCAACTCGTAGCTCTTCTCCAGGGAAGAAGATGTAGATGCTGTAGCCATTTCCTGCTCAAAGTCGAGGGCGATGTAGCACAGCTTCTCCTTGATGTCTCTGACGATTTCTCTCTCAGCTGTGGTGGTGAATGAGTAACCACGCTCTGTGAGGATCTTCATGAGGTAATCAGTGAGGCAACGTCCGGCAAGATCCAACCTCATGATAGCGTGGGGAAGAGCGTAGCCCTCGTAGATAGGAACATCGTGGGTGACACCATCACCGGAGTCGAGAACAATACCGGTGGTACGACCAGAGGCGTAGAGGGAGAGAACAGCCTGGATGGCCACATACATAGCGGGAGAGTTGAAGGTTTCGAACATGATCTGGGTCATCTTTTCACGGTTAGCCTTGGGGTTGAGGGGAGCCTCTGTCAGGAGGACGGGGTGTTCCTCTGGGGCCACACGGAGCTCGTTGTAGAAGGTGTGATGCCAGATCTTCTCCATATCATCCCAGTTGGTGACGATGCCGTGCTCGATGGGATACTTGAGGGTAAGGATACCTCTCTTGGACTGAGCCTCATCACCGACATAGCTGTCCTTCTGACCCATACCGACCATCACGCCCTATAAAACACCAAAAAAGAACCATTGTTAAGATAATGTTTATGATGAGTATATATATTAGATGTACCCATCTTAATCTAGGTGTATCGCTCAATACACGACCATCACCCCCTGGATATCGAAACACTTTTCTTAATGGAATGTCATTTTTGATTCCCATTTACATATGTTAGAATATATCATACTTATATATCTTGGAATGAAATTTACATCACTGTTTCAGTTTATTTTCAAAATTATGTTTTTCAATATACACAATATACAGTTGTTTTCACTTTTTCAACATTTTCTGTTTTATCCAAAATATAACAATAGTCACCCCAAAAATAATGCATAACAATATTCACTTTATATTATACTTAGTATTATTTCACATATAGTATATGCCAATGATAAGACACATAGACACTGGTCGTGTCTGTGTCGGAGAAAAACTCAATACTAATATCAGATTCGGTACTATCCTCTTCTTCCGTTACCAATTTAAGGATTAGGTTACAACAACCGTTTTTTACAAAACGCACCTGATGTCTTGGCCGACCAACGATGGAAGGGAAGACAGCTCTGGGAGCATCGTCTCCTGCGAAACCAGCTTTACACATGCCAGAGCCGTTGTCACAGACCAAAGCAGCAACATCATCATCCATGGCTGAAGGTAGAAGCTGAATAGACGAAATACAAGTGAACTGTGAGATGGAAGTGTTGATATGACAGGAGACGGGTCGGGTAGATATATATACAACTCCCCAACAGCCACGTGATCATTTCTAGGAGGAACACCAGCAGTGTCCACATGGCTCCTGCCTCTGTTGGCTGCACGTCGAGCACGCGGTAACAGTTTCATGCTGTTACGCTTTAACGATCAAGGTATCATATTTCTCTTTCTTGGAGGCATTATACATCCTTTTTGAATTTCACATTTCAGTTTCAACAAATATATCAAACTTTATTCTGTGAACTAAATTCTAACAATGTATATTTTGTTTGATGTACGTAATTTGGGCCTGTAAATGCAATAATTGAATATCTGATTGATGAGATGGATAAATCTAAACTATCACTTTGGAATGTATACCAAAGAAAATGGTATACGACCACCAGAATATTATTATTTGTTTGAGAATGATAATAAAGGCCCGACTTCAACATAAAATGCATGTGCGTATGACCTGACCATACAGGTTTCTCATGCAAATGACATGTTTACTATTTGTATGATCTGTATGTTGGGGGAAAGGGGGGGGGGGGGTGTAATAAAATGTATTTCATGTTCCGAGATCGTTGTGATAGAGAAATTTTAATTTTGAACTCAAAATGAAATCTATCGAAGATACGAAAACTAGGCTTAATGGACTACGGATGTCAGTTTACCTGTTATTAACTATATATACACATATTGAAATAAATAAAGAAATCTTCATATTTTCTTAATAGGAAATTCAGAAAACGGTTACGTCAACAGTTACCGCGATGAGGATTGACAATGGTTATATTATATGTAATATGCATTTCAGTTAAAACTGCGAATCGAAGATTTAGTAAACTCTTGATAGTTTTCAGTGAGGTGATCTGAGGTGTTACGGTTCGAAATGTGTCTGAGTTTTCAAAGGTTGGATGTTGATAAAAACTCAATCACATAAAGAAGTTCTTATCTACCAAAAGTATCAATAGTTAACAAAGTTTAACTTGCTGGTAAAGCAAAATGTGAATGAATTAGAGTCGGAGTTGCAATTTTAACCAATGTTAGTTGTGAATTGTTATCAGAGGCCGTAATGTAGAAACAGAAAATCGCTAAAAACTTAAAGTCTGAAGTGTCAACGTTTAACCTTTATATGTAATGTTAAATTGATTTCTTTTATTTTCGCTTCAATATAATTAAAATCATTTAAAGCAATCTGATATGAAGAAAGTGTAAACTTTTAAACATCATCACGTACCTATGTTTATTCATCAATAAAGTTTGCGTTACGTTTTCCTAGCGAAATAAATGAATCTCAGGAAAAAGGAATATGTATGTGTTTTCAAAAAAACGTATTCGTCAACGATATTCAGTTGGTCATTATTCAGTCAGATTTAATCAGTTTAAGCAATGTCACTACAAACATGAGCTTACGTTAATCTTGAATATTTCATCTAGTCTGGATTACTTTATCTCTAAAATTAAACTAATTGCTGGAAAGTCGATTCCTTTTGATGAGTTGATATAAAGTGTCTATAAGCTATGACTGTCCAGAGTTAGCTGAGAAAAATGCCTTAAACTGCCTTGTTTTCAATATACATTTACGCTGAAATGTGTATACTGAGAGAATTCAATTTAGAAAACCTTTCGGCTCTTGACACAGTAGATCTTTCATTCAGTAAAAACATTTTACAAATGGTTTAGGATATAACATAATTACTTAAAAAAGTAATAATGTAATGTTTTAAAAAAGTTATAACATATCATCGTATAACACAAGAATACAACAGTTCTCTATACAGATTGACATGGAGCCTGAGAAAGTAAAAATTCAAATTTCTAAATAATATTCCGCACGATGCCCTTTTTTTACAGATGACATAAACAACTTTCATGTTATGTAGGATCATACTAATATGACGAATACCACAAAAGTTGAATCACGTAACAACACGGTTAGCCTCCATGGTTATTTCATCAGTGTCTAATGGGTCACTGTACGATCAGTTTTGATGAAGGTTTTAAAAAAAAATATGCGGTATGTTATATTCAATGATGTGATTGAATTGTGAGAAAATATGAAAGAAAAAAATTAATCAATGCTACATTTACAGCAATCAAACCTGATATCAATGTTTTTCTTGTTCTGTACCAAATTTCATGTTGAATTATAAGCAGAGATGCCTGACTTTACAAAGCTAGTTTGATATAAAATATACTTAACACGGTATGATATTCAAGAAAACATGAAAAGTAAATTGATTGAAAATAGTATAAAAGCTACACGTGGATAAAGTGAAACAATTTTTATAATAGTATCAAATTGTATAACATTTTTGACTTTTAAATATCATCAATTTGTAACGCAAATTATGGTGAGGTGTGGACAGATAAGTCTGTTGCTTAACAATATGACTACATGAGGAATATAACAAAATCCAACATGATACGAATACACGTAATAATTATATCATCATTCAACCAAACTAACTGAGCCTATATGAACAATGACATAACAACATATTCCACCACGTGCTTCCTCGAAGAGCCATGTGTGGGCGCCTCCTGCTGAGAATATCTACTGTCAAGGTGTATATAAACCTCCCCGGTTCGTTTCCAGTCATATCAACTCTTCCATCTCTCAGTTAACTTGTATCTCGTCTCTTCAGTCTCTACCTACAGCCATGGATGATGATGTTGCTGCTTTGGTCTGTGACAACGGCTCCGGAATGTGCAAAGCTGGTTTCGCCGGAGACGATGCTCCCAGAGCTGTCTTCCCTTCCATTGTCGGCCGTCCAAGACATCAGGTATGCAATTTTATTGAAATAGTGTACAATGATTGAGTTCTAAAGTTATTTAAATGTTAAATAAGAATCTATATTCTGATTTTTTACTTGATTGATTTCTCAATTTATTCTAATTTAAAGTGTTTTTAATTTATTATCAGTTGTGCATCTGATAGAAGAAATAAATACATACCTTCTACTTGATTCATGATTACGATAATGGTCCGCTTGGTTACACAGCCCTGGTAATGTTTACTTTGTTGTTGTTCAGGGCGTGATGGTCGGTATGGGCCAGAAGGACAGCTATGTTGGTGATGAGGCTCAGTCCAAGAGAGGTATCCTCACCCTCAAGTACCCCATCGAGCACGGCATCGTCACCAACTGGGATGATATGGAGAAGATCTGGCATCACACCTTCTATAACGAGCTCCGTGTGGCCCCCGAGGAACACCCCGTCCTCCTGACAGAGGCTCCCCTCAACCCCAAGGCTAACCGTGAGAAAATGACCCAGATCATGTTCGAGACCTTCAACTCCCCCGCTATGTATGTGGCCATCCAGGCTGTTCTCTCCCTCTACGCCTCTGGTCGTACAACCGGTGTCGTTCTCGACTCCGGTGACGGTGTCACCCATGATGTTCCTATCTACGAAGGCTACGCTCTTCCCCACGCCATAATGAGGTTGGATCTTGCCGGACGTTGCCTCACTGACTACCTCATGAAGATCCTCACAGAGCGTGGTTACTCATTCACAACCACAGCTGAGAGAGAAATCGTCAGAGACATCAAGGAGAAGCTGTGCTACATCGCCCTCGATTTTGAGCAGGAAATGGCTACAGCATCTACATCTTCCTCTCTGGAGAAGAGCTACGAGTTGCCCGACGGTCAGGTCATCACCATCGGTAACGAGAGATTCCGTTGTCCCGAGGCCCTCTTCCAGCCATCCTTCCTGGGTATGGAATGTGCTGGTATCAGCGAGACTACATTCAACTCAATCATGAAGTGTGATGTTGATATCCGTAAAGACTTGTATGCCAACACTGTTCTGTCAGGAGGTACCACCATGTTCCCCGGTATCGCCGACAGGATGCAGAAGGAGATCACCGCTCTTGCTCCCAGCACAATGAAGATCAAGATCATCGCTCCCCCAGAGAGAAAATACTCCGTCTGGATCGGTGGTTCCATCCTGGCTTCCCTCTCCACCTTCCAACAGATGTGGATCAGCAAACAGGAATACGACGAGTCCGGCCCATCCATCGTGCACAGGAAGTGCTTTTAAGTGATCAATTATACCTTCTGAAATGACATTAGCTTGAATGAAAATGGTTAATAAGGATAGGAGTAGCCTCTTTGAGCATATTTATTAATGTATGCATATGTTATGCATCTTTACCTCTAACTTTATGTGTAATTGCTTTACCTATATGAATAAATGGAAACCAAAATCAACCCTTATCTTAAATTTGTTTGATGGAAAATGTTTGACATGAACTAAAGTTCAACTTAATTGGTTGAAAAATGTTATTTTGCTTCCTACTGCTTTGGGAATCAAAAAAAAGGCACATTAACAAGAGATTTCATGTAACTAAGTCGCACGTGACAGTAAAATTTCACTCTTTTCAAAATCATCTAATTTTGAGAAAAAGAGAAATACTAATCAATTTTGAGACAAGCCCTGGTACATTGATGACGATTTATTGCACGTAAAAAGCTAATTAGTTCAATTAAAAATTTATGCAAAGACTGATGAGCTACAGTGCCACAAGCCCTTTTTTTCAAATGGTTAAGGCACGCCTCAATGAAGAAGAAGAGATGAATGCATTGGTATAATTTGGATGAATATGATCGTGAAATATTGGTTATTCGTGTTGGTATTTATTACTAATGGTTTCGGTTTATATTTAGATAACAAAGTATTAATTTAAGGAGGACTTTTTTAACTTAATTTTAAACATGAAATTCAGAAATGTCATGAGTAATCTTTCTTTATTTTCGATAAACTATTTAAACTGTTAAGTCGAGATTGTTTGTTGTAACACATGGAACAGTCTTATGAAGGAAAACTTGGAGTGAGTTATGACAATATTCTCTCATTTCATTCTCATTACCGGACCGAATACTGAATACTGAAACGAAATATCGAAAGTAATAAAAATATTGAAGTTTTTCTCAGAAATACATGTCATTAGTACATGCATGATAAAACACGATAATTATGATACAATGCATGAATATTAGTGAAATTCTATAAAATTGAACATCCGTTTAATGTATTTTAAGTTCTTTTTCATAATTTATTTTTGTAGACTTATATTCAAGTCTAAAAAAATTCAAACTTAGTCAAATTCAGCAATTTACCTGTCCAAAAGATTTATGTATCCATGAACTGCCCAAAGTGTGTACACATTTTCTCGATCGCTACAGAATCCCTTTTAATATGTAAATATTTTAATGTACAGATCAGTACCTCCGAGTTGTGAAAATGCGTCTGAAAACGCCACAGACAAGCTACAGAGACTATATTAAAGTTTCATAAGTCGTACTATTCAGCAAAACTCCTCTTTCTTTGACATTTTAAACATATTTGCGACCATGACAATTTAGGGGATATCTATCATGCATGTATCGCTGCAGACGAATCAGTATGGTTAAATATAAATGTGTATACAATCAAAATAAAAAATCAATTGCTGAAAATTCAAATAAATTTGTTTTATTAAATGAATATATCCCAAAATTTATATCAGCACGATTGCCTAATTTATCAATCAGGTTAAAAAATTCAACACATTAAAACCTTACACCCATAAACACTTAGAATTTGATCCACTTCATTGTGAAATTACCCATTTAATCGCCCATTTGAAAATAAAATAAATAATATCTTAGTAAAAGTCCTTGAGATAGATTTCCTAAGCAAACTGTACTGTAGACCATCATTGGTTGATATGTTCAAGTACATTTATACAGTCTAACATACAAAACTTAGCAGAGTTTCTTTAGTATCTTAGAATACTCTTGTGTAGAATTATCAGTTTTGCTGAAAAACACCACATTGGGATTCAATTTGGATAATTCGGTCAAAGAAATAATCAATAGCTCTTATAAGAGAACTTGATCTCTTATAAGCTACTCATCAAGGTACTGTATAATCAAAGTAATCATGCATAACACTATACAGCTGCACACCAAAAGTTTGTTCACATTACTGCGTATCGTAGTGCAAATATCATGTAATTTGGCATGTCTTTGAGGCACCGTAGCAATGCGAAAAAGAAACGGATGAATTTGAATTTTCAATATAGAAGTGAAGATCCATTGCACCTTAACGCAATCGTATGACAAACCCAACAGTTTACCGTGATAGGTTTTGGCAGGTCACTGAAGTGAACAGAGGTAAAAAGTCCGAAAACAGTAATTTAAATTTTTCTCAACAAACTCCTTTTTAAACACAAGTCATCTTGTCCGTTTGCATTAAATCAATATGATTTTGCTGGTTTTCTTCTCAGAAAGTCGAAATGGAGGAAATCGGAATTTCGAAAATGTGACCCCTTCTGTCAATTTAATCATGCCAAAATTCTAAATTTTGCGCGAGGGACTAGACGATCCCACAATAAATTAAACAATGGTTATTTTACACATTGAAAATAGGAAATCATTTGTTAGTTCTGCTCAAGTTGTTTTATTTACCTTCAAAGCAAACCCAACTTACATGAAATTTGCACTAAGATACAGTAGTAAGTAAACAAACTTTTGATATGCAGCTGTATGTCCCTTTCGGCACACCATACAAAATAACAAACTTTGTCAATTTTTTCTGTTGATATAGTGACATATCTATGGAAGACCAACTTCGTTTTATTAAACCTAGCTAAATGTACCTTTTTCTGTAGTTCTTTTGAAACGTTAGTCTGATTTATGATGAAACGTCAGAAGTCAACCATCAAATTCTAGTATTTTTCATATTTTCTATTTTGAATTATCTTATACAGTGAATTTTTGTGTGTTTTGGACACGTGAAACATTCGATTTCCATGAACGATTTCTTCACATAGTTAAAGTCTTCTATTAAACATGACATTTAAAAGGTTAACTTTCTGATTGTTCAATCTGTTTAAACCGACATTACGGACTTACCGTGGTTACGAATGTGTCCAGCTTTGGAATCTGAACAAAGGTCCTTTTATGAAAAATTTACCACATCTTTAGGACGATATTCTATTCGGTAACTCTGAATAAAATAAATAATGAAAAAGAAGCGTTCGTAAAATCTCCTCTTAATTCTTTCCACTCAATGTTTTAAAAACACTAATATTTTTGTATCGACCTGCATTTTGTTTATGCTTTAACGTGCGTGGTATAGAGGTGGTCTTTGAAACATGCATGACTAATGAAACAGGTAATTTATTTCTTGTTTGTTTGTTGCCAACTGTTTACTTTTGTCATTTCAATAATTTGTTGTTAATTTTTTAACTCATCTGAATTAAAATACTTACATAATATTGACCGTAGTGAATACAAAACGATCCTTAAGATTCCTCTTGAACTATTTCACCACTGATTTTGTATTGGTATATAAGCGAAAAAAATCATCACAAAGAAGAGCTGTTAGTATTTTGTTTATTACACGTTGAGATTAATAAAGTGTAACATAAACAGATTAGCGAACAGGTTTCCTATATTGTGATAGCGGTAATAAGTTTAAGTTACCAATTGAGTTGGAAGTGTGCATGAATTGTAACACCTAGGCCCGTGCGAATTGTGATCCCCGAGACGCGAACTTTAAAATCATTTGGTAATTAAAATGTCTGCTTAGTGTCAGCTGGTTTCGCTGGTGTAGTGGTTCGCTCACTGAACTAGACTCAGCAAGTTACGGGTTTGATCTGCAGTGTCGAAAAAAACATTTGTAAATGCGTCCTGCTAAATTTAATTGGTATTTTACAAATCATATTAACTATGAGAAAGAATAATTTAATACTTTGTATTTGTTTACAGGTAAGTAAGCTAGTTGAACACCAGTGTTAATGGAAATATACACGTGAGCTCGTGCAAAAAACGGTGCTCAACTAACTGACCTTCAGAGAACCATAGAGTTGAAGGGCAACATTGCAAGGTCATATCTGAATATTGTCGTTTGAAAACAACACAGCAATTTCCAAGAGCTCAAAATGAATGTATAAAACTAATGATTGTACAGTCAAGAAGTCTATCATTAAAACATTTGCTGATAATAAATTCCTCGTTTTGATCACTTATTAGATATTGAAGTTATAATCTATAAATTATCATTCTTATGACTTTTGACGATTATTTTATTTTACCATTTCAAAACCCTTCTTATTTTGGAATAAAACAACAGGCTTAAGAGAATATCTCCTCAATTCTTTTTATTCATAGATGTGCAAGTTGTCTCTTTAATGACATCTACAGAAAACTGGATCATTAGAATGACTTAAAACACTTCCTTTGGACGATGGATGGGCCGGACTCCTCGTTATCCTGTTTCTTCGTATTTTTCATATTCCTCAATTAAAATGATAACAAAAAGTTCGTTTGGTGTAAGCAACTGTTTATTCCAAATGGTTCTGTTGAAGTGCGCATAGTAATACTGTTATGTATAGTGTGCAATTTGATGTGGTCTGTTTTTGTTCTTGTCGATTAAAAACCATGTCCATAGTATCCCTTTATAAAAACTATCATCAATTTCAAATGTATCTAATCACTTAGAAGCACTTCCTGTGGACGATGGATGGGCCGGACTCGTCGTATTCCTGTTTGCTGATCCACATCTGTTGGAAGGTGGACAGAGAAGCCAAGATGGAACCGCCGATCCAGACGGAGTATTTCCTCTCTGGGGGAGCGATGATCTTGATTTTCATTGTGCTAGGAGCAAGAGCTGTGATCTCCTTCTGCATCCTGTCGGCGATACCAGGGAACATTGTGGTACCTCCTGACAGAACAGTGTTGGCATACAAGTCTTTACGGATATCAACATCACACTTCATGATGGAGTTGAATGTGGTCTCGTGGATACCAGCACATTCCATACCCAAAAAGGATGGCTGGAAGAGGGCCTCGGGGCAACGGAATCTCTCGTTGCCGATGGTGATGACCTGTCCGTCGGGTAACTCATAGCTCTTCTCCAGGGAGGAGGATGTAGATGCTGTAGCCATTTCCTGTTCGAAGTCGAGGGCGATGTAGTTCAGTTTCTCCTTGATGTCTCTGACGATTTCTCTCTCAGCTGTGGTTGTGAATGAGTAACCACGCTCTGTGAGGATCTTCATGAGGTAATCAGTGAGGTCACGTCCGGCAAGATCCAACCTCATGATGGCGTGGGGAAGAGCGTAGCCTTCATAGATGGGGACATCGTGGGTGACACCATCACCGGAGTCGAGAACGATACCGGTGGTACGACCAGAGGCGTAGAGGGAGAGAACAGCCTGGATGGCCACATACATAGCGGGGGAGTTGAAGGTCTCGAACATGATCTGGGTCATCTTTTCACGGTTAGCCTTTGGGTTGAGGGGAGCCTCTGTCAGGAGGACGGGGTGTTCCTCTGGGGCCACACGGAGCTCGTTGTAGAAGGTGTGATGCCAGATCTTCTCCATATCATCCCAGTTGGTGACGATGCCGTGCTCGATGGGGTACTTGAGGGTGAGGATACCTCTTTTTGACTGAGCCTCATCACCGACATAGCTGTCCTTCTGACCCATACCAACCATCACGCCCTATAAAACACCAAACAGAACCATTGTTAAGAATGCATGTATAATGAGTATATATCATGAATATCTTATTTTAAATTTTAAGTTAAATATTAACTTAGTTTGATTTAAATGAGGTTAATAACGGAAATATGAGCCATTTTCAATCAATGTTAATACCTTATGACTTGGTTCTCCGAAAATCTGTATTTTAAAAAAATTATCAAAGAAAATCCGACTTGTAACTTTCCTCTTAATGTTAATGATTTAGTAACAACAACTGAAATAACAGAAACTAACCTGATGTCTGGGACGGCCAACGATGGAGGGAAAGACAGCTCTGGGGGCATCGTCTCCGGCGAAACCGGCTTTGCACATGCCGGAGCCGTTGTCACAGACCAAAGCAGCAACATCATCATCCATGGCTGTAGGTGGAAGCTGGTGCGACGAGATACAAGTGAAGTGGAAGATTGAAGTGTTGATATGACAGGAGATGGACCGAATTGGTTTATATACACACTATGTCTACATTGTACATGTCACGTGATCATTTCCAGGAAGAAAGCCAGCAGGAGCTATGCACACATGGCTCTGGGAGGAAGCACGTTTAGACCAGTACAAATATGTCCCGTTGAGCTTGCCCCATGTAGTACAACTCAATATCAACACGCCTTATGTAAGAATATGAAATTCTCTAAAGAATGTACACTTTTCTCGGCATGTGTCCTCCATGATTATGGATCTTAGGCAATTCAGATACTATTTTCTTTAGCATGGTACTTGTGAGGGTTATTCAAAGAGGCTATTCCTTCTACTTAACTAGTATATGTCCAAGATAGGTTTTAGCTTTTCTAAATTCGACGTTCCATTTGACGTACCTCATTGTGTGTCTCAACATAAACAGAAACAAACACATTATTGACATAAGAAAATTGACTTAATGTTAAAAATGAAAATCGAACAACGGCTTATATATTTAAAAAAAAGCCTAAATCAAAAGTTTCATTTACATTCATGTTTGTTTCATAACACTTGAAACTCAAATTTGTCCTTTTCTCAACGAAGCTTAGAAGCAAAAAAGATAAACCTTGGTTCAATTTTGGTTTCCGGTCAGAATTGTGATTTTATTCCCCAATATATGATTACACTTACTCGAATTGAGCATTTAAATTATATTTTTCAGCAATCCGAACGATTCGATAAAATGATACCATTGATAAAGCAGGGCAAGTACGACTGTAAGTGTTATCATGATAATAAATAAATTTAGATATGAACAAAGTTCTCATGTGATGTGTAATTTCATGTTAGAGAAAATTTAAATGGTCTTCTAGTTATGATCGTATAATGTAATGTCTGTAATTTTAACCAAAATCTTGTTTTATAAAAGTTGATAAATTTGATCGACATTGCTTGATCACTAACATGTTTTATTCATGTAATATTTCGGGTAATCGGAATTTCCCTTTTTATTGGAAATATTTACCTATCTGATTATGCATTGGTACCAACTTCTGGGTTAATGGCTATTCAGATCAACAATGTGAAATCGTTACAGATCATATGTTCGTGCTGAATAATGTGCTCAATGTAACACGGTTGTGATGCTATCGTTACTCAACTCCACTGTACTCAACATGTCATCAGTTATCGCAGGCTTTCAATTAAAATAGGTCTGGATATCTTTTATAAAGTCATTATGTTTAATTAACAGTCCTATACAGAAGCAAGATCTCAACGGGGTATCACGAACCCAGAGAGCATTATATTTTATCGTGTTGCGATTCTGCTTAGAAGAGTCACGTGATTGGTAATATGAGACAGTGGTCAATTAACGGGTGTATATAAACCTCCCCGGTCCGTCTCCAGTCATATCAACTCTTCCATCTAACAGTTCACTTGTATCTCGTCGCTTCAGCTTCTACCTACAGCCATGGATGATGATGTTGCTGCTTTGGTCTGTGACAACGGATCCGGCATGTGCAAAGCAGGTTTCGCCGGAGACGATGCTCCCAGAGCTGTCTTCCCTTCCATCGTCGGCCGTCCCAGACATCAGGTATTTCGATTTAAGTAATCATGGCATATGCATTGTCTCACGAATATTAAATTAATGCTTTAACTCTATTCATTATAAAACGTTAAAGATAGCATTGATTACCTAAACAATTTTACTTTCCAGGGCGTAATGGTTGGTATGGGTCAGAAGGACAGCTATGTCGGTGATGAGGCTCAGTCCAAGAGAGGTATCCTGACCCTCAAGTACCCAATCGAGCACGGCATCGTCACCAACTGGGATGATATGGAGAAGATCTGGCATCACACCTTCTACAACGAGCTCCGTGTGGCCCCAGAGGAACACCCCGTCCTCCTGACAGAGGCTCCCCTCAACCCAAAGGCTAACCGTGAAAAGATGACCCAGATCATGTTCGAGACCTTCAACTCCCCCGCTATGTATGTGGCCATCCAGGCTGTTCTCTCCCTCTACGCCTCTGGTCGTACCACCGGTATCGTTCTCGACTCTGGTGATGGTGTCACCCACGATGTCCCCATCTATGAAGGTTATGCTCTTCCCCACGCCATTATGAGGTTGGATCTTGCCGGGCGTGACCTCACTGATTACCTCATGAAGATCCTCACAGAGCGTGGTTACTCATTCACAACCACAGCTGAGAGAGAAATCGTCAGAGACATCAAGGAGAAACTAAACTACATCGCCCTCGACTTCGAGCAGGAAATGGCCACAGCTTCTACATCTTCCTCCTTGGAGAAGAGCTACGAGTTGCCCGACGGTCAGGTCATCACCATCGGCAACGAGAGATTCCGTTGTCCCGAGGCCCTCTTCCAGCCATCCTTCTTGGGTATGGAATGTGCTGGTATTCACGAGACCACATTCAACTCCATCATGAAGTGTGATGTTGATATCCGTAAAGACTTGTATGCCAACACTGTTCTGTCAGGGGGTACCACTATGTTCCCTGGTGTCGCCGACAGGATGCAGAAGGAGATCACAGCTCTTGCTCCTAGCACAATGAAGATCAAGATCATCGCTCCCCCAGAAAGGAAATACTCTGTCTGGATCGGCGGTTCAATCTTGGCTTCCCTCTCCACCTTCCAACAGATGTGGATCAGCAAACAGGAATACGACGAATCCGGCCCATCCATCGTCCACAGGAAGTGCTTCTAAGTGACTGAATACATTTGGATGTTCATACAGTTTATTTCAGGGAATACAAACATCCTAAGCACATGTAAAGACAAATTTGTATGAATTGTTATTTTCGTGTGTATTTGCAAATGAAAATAATCTATTTAGTCTACAGCAAATTAATATGTCAGTGAGAGTTTGTTAATGTTTGTCTTTTAATTTATATATGAACTTACGAATAAAATAATATGTATTACCTTTTCCCCCTGAGTTTTAGAAATCAAACATATGGTTCCGAAGTAACACAGGAATAACGTAACGTTTTCTGTATTCAAATTAAACGTTTATGAGTAGTTTTACGCGCACAAAACGTTAATGCCTTCAACCACTGAACTAGAACGGACAAGGAAATGCCTTAAGGTAATATTTATAAGTATGGATACGTTAATAGATATCCTCACCGACCTCAATTCAATAATAAGTGTCTGAAAATCAACATCTCAATGCTTATAAGTTAGCATAGTGACAATAAACAGGAAAAATGTAGAGGTTTGTGATCGAAAACCGGACGATGACGCGCGTCAAAAACTCAAACGTAATTTTTAAAACTTATTTATAGCAAACACAACGTGAAATATAGGTTGATATTGCTTAGTAACTTATTAAAAAACTATACATGTAAATGGGACGCAGAATTCCGACTTCTTAACATTTATATAGCCGTTTTTAATCTACAATCGAAAACAAGAATATGTCATAATTTTGGCAAATAATATGCAACTTAAGATATGATACACTGTCGAACTCAGGTCAAATGTTATCTTGACTCTTTTAAAGCAACATACAAAATTCATGAAACATACTCTGTGTCACTTTAACACTTGAATAACAGTATTGATAAATGAGACATTGAAGGAAACAAATTTTAAGGCATTAAAAGCATAAATGTGCAGCTTAGAATTACATTTGGAAAAAAATACTTTACATTCCTGTCAATACAATTATTGTTTTATCATTTTGATACGAAATCCCACCAATTCATATTTATCAATTTGAAAGGGAAAAAATACTCAACTGAGTTGGGCATGTGCCTATGATATATGTGTAAATGTTCATTGAAAAGAGACAAAATGAGATGAGTCCAATTGTTTTCTTAAACACAGATTCAAGCAGATTCAAAATTTAAAGTTCAATAATAATAGATATATAGAATCGATGCGGTAGTCCTGGTTGTCGCCGTTGCTCTCTTGTTCTCCATTTAGCCAAACTTTTTGGATTTTTACGTCATCGGAAAGAAATTTGAACAAATTGCAGATACCTTAGAGGAACAGTCACCTGATTGCAGTTTGTATAATACTAGAGATCCGATACACAATGACGGTCATGAGTAAATTAATGACATTCAATTGTTATTCCATTGGCTTTCGTATTAAGCATATGGTACATGAACAATATATATGCAAGCAGACTGTTAAATACTGCCCCGCACTGAGACATGAGCTGAAAAACTTGTGGTGTCTCCTTAAGCAAGGTACTTTATTCAAAGAGTGCTCCTATTCACCCAGCAGTACTAATTGGGTACCTGGTGTAGATTGTGTTGGAGGTGACCTTTAAGCGCTTAATCGGCAGCTTGGGTTAGACCAGGGTAATAATGCAGGGAACGCCTAAACCTGCATGTGGATATGTGCGCTATTAAAAAACCACTATTATTATTATCACGTCGAGTCTATGATTTTAACATTGAGGTATAATCAAACTTTTCGTGCTATTATCTTATTGAATTAACCATGTGACCAGAGTTAAGTTCAAGTCCCTTAAGTAACATCTTTATACTGTGTTTTCAAATTGAATCGAAATACAGTCCTATAAATGTTAAGAAGTCGAAATTCTGCGCCCAATTCACATGTATATAAGACAAATCACATACTAAGCACTATCAACAATCATTTGCCGTTGTGTCAGCGGAAAATAAATTTCCAAAATAAATTTGAGTCAATGGTGCGCACCTTTGTCCGGTTTTCGATCACACATTTTACTGTAACTTGTTGATTGTAACTCCATATATTGATTTCATGAGCATTAGGTTTTTTTTCAGAAACAACCACTACTTCTTACACCGAATTACATAACTACTGGAACTACTGGAACGCATGCATTTCCACCGCCTGATATCATTTTGGGCAATATATTCATTTTATTTCAAGTTGAGTAAGACCTGAGAACGGAATACACATGTTCCAACATTTTACGACTTCGTACTGTGTATTAAATAAATAAATAATGATAATTTATACTGTGTTTTAGTTATGTAGCGATACCCCGACTTGGGGTGTGAAATACTACCTGAACAACCATCATGGAAACCTTTATTTTCAAAAACAGAAGTGAATTCTGTAAATTCTTTTAAACTATATATCCAGATATTAGCAATGTATGAAGATTGTTGAAACTGGGACTACATCTCCTCTAGCCTTAAGTAACGGAGCATCATATGGAAATAAGAAAAGGGCGAAAACTCTTTCAGTCATTGTACAGACGTTCGGATTGCTTGGCAGGATGTCAATTCCACGAAATTGCTGGATTACGTTTGTCAGTGTCAAATGAACCTTTTTTGGTATCCTTTTTAAGTTGTGACTTTGAGAATCAAGCTTTGACTTATACATAAATGTATATATATTGTATATATACACCATGCTATCTTTATGCGATACAAATGAAATGGTTGAAACTATGATTTTATGAACGCTTTGGTAAACAAATGCAAGTCTCAGCAGTCGTCTCAATACGGAACTTCCACTTCTAGTTATATTTCAATCAAAATAAGTCAAATATTCTAACCCAGATCTACATTGTATTATAGTTATACCTTGCTTATACCTTACGTTGTACATGACAAGTCGAGTGGTTAAATCTAAAAACTTTAAAAAGGCCAAGTGCTTGTCAAGACTATTCGGATGTAACAAAGGGTGGGGATGTCCTGTTTGTAGACTCTAAAATAAGATAAAAGTCTGAGCAAGTCTACAAAAAGAATAGAGAGCTTAATTTCAGTCTCCTGTTCATTTTATTTGATAGGTTTCTCAAATAACTAAATTGACCATATTCAGATTTTAGGGTCTATCCTGTCTGTGGCGGATTATGTTACAAAGTGGAAGATAAAGTGAAAACATTCTTACAACCAACATGTTCCTTGCTGATTATCAAAAAATACTTATTTCTTATTTCTTAAAGGTATTTGTGTGTTTGATATTATGTTAGTTCACCATATATTACTTATATCTACAGTTCTCATTTGTAAAAAGATAACAAAAGACAATCAGGAGCTACAATCTTCTTTAAAAACTTCTTACTTTCACTCTCATTTTGTTGTTGTCGAGATTAGTTTTATTCTGTAAAGCTGTTTCTTTTGATTATTTTAAACTAGCTTTAAACTGAATTACCGATATTTTTAACACTTCATTGCAATTATATTTTGGTGCCAAAAGCTTGTATCGTTGTGTGACCATGTTTATTTTATTATTATATTATATATAAATTCTAAGGTATTTTTTTCTTTTGTTCCTTTTTTTGTTTTTAAACCTCTCAATACTTGAATATGATAGAAACATCATATATTTTACAAATAATTCTGAAAATAAGTTTTATGTTTAAGGTTTTAATAATCTTGTCACGGCAAGGTGAAAATGTATCGAAGCGGTAAGAGATGGGTTTTAATAATTTTTATCTTTTTTTTCAACTTTTAACTAATTGATAATAAAATCATGTTTAAACGATCAAGCGCTCCGGTGCTTTCAGCATGATTTTAAAAACCTTGTAGTTGTTATTGTTCACTTAATATCACTTCACATTGATTAATTATTTTGAAACAATTATGAATTTTAATCATGTTGTGCGTAGTAAACTTTCCGTGCTTATTCATGTACAGACTATTAATGATGATCTTGTAGAAGATTTATGGTCTTATTTGTATGGGATGTTACCAGATTTTCATATGTATGATTCAGAGAAGCACTCATAAAATATTACAAGCTTCATCGTTTACTTCCATAGCTTGCTAAGTTTCTTCTTGTTGCTGAACAACTTTACACACTAACTTCCTACAGCTACACTTCATTTACCTAATACATGTCAATACATACTTCATACTCTATGTTTTCACTTGTGTTATGTATCTATCCAGCCTCGCCTACCATTTGTAATTCTATTGTTTACAAAGAACGAACATGATAAATATTTACATGAAACATAGAATAACGTTATATATCTCATTCTCGTCCATGATACAGACATTCTGAAGATAGTACGTTCTTAGATATCGGAAAACCGCTCCTTATATGATTTATCATTAACGCAATGAGATAAACTACCAGATTTGAAGATAATTGCTTAGAGTGCAGTTTTGACATGACTTAAAAAAATCACTGCACATTTTATGATATGGTCTTAAATTTCGTTTCAATAAAACAACCCTGGTGGAACGATTTGATTTCGGTTTATGGTGATGCGAACCATTAAAGGGGCAGAGAGTATGTTGTTGGAGTCATTTTATCAAAACGTAGTGGTTGTTGCAATTAGAACAACAAACGGGCAAAAGCCGTGATTTGTGATCGAAAACCAGACAGAGGCGTGAATTGACCATGGCTGAAATTCCAAAACATAGCTCAGCCACTTTTCACAATATAAAACGTAAAATTATGTATTTCATGTAGGTAAATATACACTAAAACCTGAATCGTCTCAGCATTAGCAAACCTCCTTTTCAAAGAACAATGGAATAAACGTATACACTTTATTGTGCTAGAGTAAATATGGTTGTATCTGTATGTACGTTGTTCTGTTTTCATTTCCCCTCAAACTGACTATAAACCATCTCATTATTGGAGTCAACAATATCTTTAAACCAATATCACGATCTAAATGTTTACAATTAAGTGTGGCTGGTCCAGTAAAACTGTAACGCAGAATATATTTATACTGATTGTTTATCTTCTAAGAGTGTATACCCGATAAAGATTTGGAACGTTGTTAATTAGATTTCTACAAATGAAGGATTACTTGCAAGATCGCAGTGTTAGTATCAAATGAAAAAAATCTGTCTGCAATATAACTACAACCCCAGGACAACGACTCTTTTAAAAATCTTAAAACTATTCGAAAGCCCTTGCTCATTTGACAATAAAAACACCACTCGTACCGAAATATAACGTTATGTAGATCGACTACTGAATGAGATACAAAACCTCTTAACTTACCCGTGAACAAGTAATCTAAGTTATCTCCCTTTACTCATTCGGGTTGTTAGAACTAGTAGCAAAAAATCACATGCATTGATGTCACATATACACTATGAGAATGCCGTAGGCAATTGAGTAACTGTACTTATATGTACTTTAATGTGGCTACAACCACTTTGTCCAAATTCATTGATGACCCTCTAAATATTCTGCATTCCTACAGCATTTTAATAAATATTGAATAAAAACAAAAATCAAAATGATAACAAAAAAGTTTATTTGGTGTAAGCAACTGTTTATTCCAAATGGTTCTGTTGATGTGCGCACAGTAATACTGCTATGTACAGTATTTACAGTTTGATGTCGGAGTTGGTTTTTTGGTTCTGGTCGGTTAAAAACTATATATATCCACAGTATCCTTAATATAAACTATCAGCAATTTCAAATGTATCTAATCACTTAGAAGCACTTCCTGTGGACGATGGATGGGCCGGACTCGTCGTATTCCTGTTTGCTGATCCACATCTGTTGGAAGGTGGACAGAGAAGCCAAGATGGAACCACCGATCCAGACGGAGTATTTCCTCTCTGGGGGAGCGATGATCTTGATCTTCATTGTGCTGGGAGCAAGAGCGGTGATCTCCTTCTGCATCCTGTCGGCGATACCGGGGAACATGGTAGTACCTCCTGACAGAACAGTGTTGGCATACAAGTCTTTACGGATATCAACATCACACTTCATGATAGAGTTGAATGTGGTCTCGTGGATACCAGCAGATTCCATACCCAAGAAGGATGGCTGGAAGAGGGCCTCGGGACAACGGAATCTCTCGTTACCGATGGTGATGACCTGACCGTCGGGCAACTCATAGCTCTTCTCCAGAGATGAAGATGAGGAGGCTGTGGCCATTTCCTGCTCGAAGTCGAGGGCAATGTAGCACAGCTTCTCCTTGATGTCTCTGACGATTTCTCTCTCAGCTGTGGTTGTGAATGAGTAACCACGCTCTGTGAGGATCTTCATGAGGTAATCAGTGAGGTCACGTCCGGCAAGATCCAACCTCATGATGGCGTGGGGAAGAGCATAACCTTCATAGATGGGGACATCGTGGGTGACACCATCACCGGAGTCGAGAACGATACCGGTGGTACGACCAGAGGCGTAGAGGGAGAGAACAGCCTGGATGGCCACATACATAGCGGGGGAGTTGAAGGTCTCGAACATGATCTGGGTCATCTTTTCACGGTTAGCCTTGGGGTTGAGGGGAGCCTCTGTCAGGAGGACGGGGTGTTCCTCTGGGGCTACACGGAGCTCGTTGTAGAAGGTGTGATGCCAGATCTTCTCCATATCATCCCAGTTGGTGACGATGCCGTGCTCGATGGGGTACTTGAGGGTGAGGATACCTCTCTTGGACTGGGCCTCATCACCGACATAGCTGTCCTTCTGACCCATACCAACCATCACACCCTGAAATAGAAATAAATATGATAAGCCATTGTGTACGCATATATATATATATATATGCATATGATAAACAGAGATAGCACGAACATCCCTGTTTATTAAATACATCTTATATCTTGCAACACACCCTATTCCTGCGCCATGGTTTAAAATAAACAGGAGCCTGAAAGACAGTCTAGGGTCGCTAGATTAACAATGATTTAACGAAGGCCTATATAACGACAGTTAAAGTCAAAACTTAATTGAAATTAGAAATTGATCTTATTCCTGCGTTTTGGATATCAAAACAATGTGTGTGATCGAAATCAGTCCATATGTATGCATGATATGCAATATGAACATGTTGTTTTGCAGACAGCAACAGCTTTCAAATAGTCTTTGCAAATAAATTATTTTACAAGAGTTTCTTAAGTGAATTTCATTCATTCAATGAATGAGCAAGACGACATAAAAACAGAAATTATTTATTGATCAACTTGTAGTTGAACATCATATTTACTTGGGAAAATGTTAAACGTTAGTAATAATGGCCTTCAAATTCACAAAATGTAAATCGTTATCATCATTCTCAAGTAAGTAATTTGATTCATAAGTTCAAGTTTCAAATCCATTTTGGAGAAAATATTCTATATTCAAATCATTATGTGAAAATTATTATCGCATATAATTATAAGCATAGATAAAAAATAAAATAATTAAACAGGAACTATGAAGTGACAAACTTTCATAATTTGAATTCAAACTCTATTGATTTGAAATAATTCATCGTTATTGAGATACAAAATTCATCTTCATAATCATGAATAAATAAAGAAACGTGTAATGATATTCATATTATTGAAGGTTAGTCTGATGACCTTTATCAGAATGTGGTCAACAGAAGTTTCAAATGTCTAGAACCAAATAACGATAACAGACAATGGGCCTCGCTTTCACTCATGCCCAAATAAGGAGATCTTGCGCGCCTCGGCCAACATTTGAAATGTGTTCTGGTTGGTTACACAGAGACTGATATTCAATCTTCGAAGAACGGAATTTAGATGGGAAAAATATTCCTACTTTTCATAATGCTTTATGATTCATTGTATTATAAAAATTTTAAAAATGGTGATAAATTGAAAGACATTTATTATAAATACAAAAACAACATTCGAGGAAAGGTCTCTTTGTGATAAAAGGTTATTTGCTTATTTTTCAGAAACATAGAAATGGAATATTTGAAATACGTGCTGACTCAGGTTCTCAGTTTATGACTATCCAATGTATGAATTGAACGTTTATCTGAACAATTTCATTTCACCAGCAACTAACTACACAATTAAACTGGAAGAATAACTTTGGTTGGATATATCTTTTTGCAAACGAATTGAATTTTGACTTATTCTAAAGACATTGTGAATTTAATGGTTTTAGATCAATCGTTAGATTCTAATAATTTCTAAATGTAATTCTTGAACGACAACTTATCATATCATTAGGACAACAATTCCCAATACTTAGTTAAGAATACATTTCGATAAATTTCAATTCCGATGTGAATTCTTATAAATTACTATAAATGGTAATGCCGGTTAGACCACGAGGCATCTAAAGTTAGATTTCAAAATGGCCGACATTCCAAAACGAAATGAAACAAAGAAGAAACTAACCTGATGTCTGGGACGGCCAACGATGGAGGGGAAGACAGCTCTGGGAGCATCGTCTCCGGCGAAACCGGCTTTGCACATGCCGGAGCCATTGTCACAGACCAAAGCAGCAACATCATCATCCATGGCTGTAGGTATAAGCTGACCCCAACGAGACACAAGCAACTGGCAGAAGAGGGTGTGGATATGGTAGATTAAGCGGGCGGGATGTTTATATACCCCCGGCTCCCTTCCCCGAGCCTCCCATGTACATACTTGTCTTGTCACGTGACCATTTCCAAGAAGAAGCCCAGCACGAGATATCTACACAAGGCACTGTGGGCTAGCACGTGCGATTTACTGAGGGCAGCCATCTGGCCATGAAATGTTCAACCGTATTACGGGTCTTATCGCATAGTATCTTTCACGCAAGGTACTACCGAGTTAGACTCCCTCAATATTACTTAACACTAAAGATGACACGACTTCTAACCCATGGTAATGTTAAACACATGGTAACATTGTTTTCTCTATATGTTTTTTGTCTAATGGGGTAATTAGTTTCTGTTGATGACATAACCTGTCGGTGCTACATTAACACGATCTTGCGATCTTTCTGATGAAGCGTTATGACAGCAGTCTGATCAAGTCAATGCAATTACCAGTCATTCATACGATTTAGTGTACATATGCCTGTATTTCAATTCATGTTGAAATGCTATTTATTTTTATTCATGGCAAATCCATTCACTAGCGTTCATCTTTATCAAAACGTCGTAATGATAGATACAGATGTCATACCTGTTTGATTTGTTTTTGCCTTTTTCGTATGATTAACATGATGTGATGGATTGTTAAATCATAATCCATGTTTAATTTGATTAAGATAGTGCATTATAAACATGACAAAATTTCTGTCAATTACGACGTTTTCTGTCAGGATGATCGATGGAAGCAGAGTTATTTATACCTTGATTCTTTCTTAACCTTGGTCACTTGAAATTATTTGTAACGTACAAAAATGATCTGATAGCTTTGAAACCATGAAAACGACTTGAGAAATGCCTTTGCATCATATCATAGTATCATACAACCAATTTGTATTCAGATGAATGCAAATACGTTTGTATATTCATTCTAGCCAACATTTGAATTCAATGGGGGATGTTGGAAAAACATTCTGTTGGCGTACCAAGAATAATTGGCAGCAGTTAATCAGAAAAACCAACAATTTTATCAACACGTCATCGTCCATAATCCATTTGATTAAAGCACAAGAACTCTTTGAAAGTATCCGTTTTACAACAAGTTCCTTTTACTTTTGAAAATCGTCAAAGTGGGCTTATAAAACGAGACCATAGGTATTAGATTTCTTATACAGATTTAAATAAATGATTTATGGTAAATTTTAGATGTTAAAGACGATTTTACTCTTTTACATAGGTTGTATGAAAATATCAAAAGAAAGAATTTAGAACGATCAAGCTTTAAGACTACTAAAGCAGAAAAGTAAGAATGATGCACTGGCATCCCGTAGCAGTTTATTTGAATGAATGAATGAATGAATGAATGAATATGATTTTTGTGCTTAAGGATAGTTGGTTATACATGTGCTTCTATTCCCTAACCGCAATACCATTTTCTATATGTGGTACGTTCTTACATGATGCAAACGTATCATCAAACATGTATTCAGAGAGAGAGAGAGAGAGAGAGAGAGAGAGAGAGAGAGAGAGAGAGAGAGAGAGAGAGAGAGAGAGAGAGAGAGAGAGAGAGAGAGAGAGAGAGAGAGAGAGAGAGAGAGAGAGAGACAGAGAGAGACAGAGACAGAGACAGAGACAGAGACAGAGAAACAGAGACAGAGAGACAGAGATAGGCGAGGCTATAACAGGGAATTAAAATTTCGTGTAATAAGACTGCTAATCAGAATGGTTTTGGAGAAGAAGAATTATCTAATGTGTTATTGTATAACGTCAATACGTAAAGGCATATATAGTTGTAGTTTTCTCATACATGCCTTATTCACTATTTCATAGCATATACAATTTATTCTAAAATCATTTTCTTCTATCCAAATTTGCATCTGGTATTGATAAGATAACGTAACTGCTTGATAGGATAGTGTTTTCCTTTTGTTAAGTACAAATTCTAACATCATGCCACATGGTCATAACTAACATATAGACATATAGACTGTAGTTCATAGTATTGAAAGCTTAAATTCACCTCAGCCCAAAACATAACCTCTTGTAAAGCAAGTCTAGATTTCTCCGAGACTCCTTTCTTTTATCGGATTAAATAATGAAGAAAAGAGAAGAAGAAAGATATTTTGATAGTGTGTCAAATGCTAATTTTCGTTATTATGACATTTTAAAACAATATCACATAGCATCCGGCCATTTGGCCTACGAGACACGTTAAACATTTGCATCTAAAATGGTAAAAGATAAACATATAAACAAGAAGATGAAATACAATACACTACTACATTCCCCCACACCCCTATCCTCCCCCAAACTCTACGTAAATATTATACACTCTTCAACAATGTATCACTATAACCCTAATCCTCCCAAAACCAAACTGAGTTGTATATAATACTGTATATATGTATTCGAAAGATGTGAATTTTCAGAGATCAATCGTTAGTCTAAGTTCAAGGACAACATCGTGATTCTACCAAACATCTAAATGTCGACTTGCTAGCGCTTCTATAGTCCTACTTCAAGACTGTGTATAAATGTGGAGCATTTTATTGCAGTCTAAGACCTCATTCAACAAGGCTAAATGGTATTTAGCGATAAACCGCAAGAAGAAGTTAAAAAACGGATTTCATTATTTTTACAACAACATATCTCTGGCGCTTCTTTTACGTTATCACGTATGGAAGTAAACTGTGTGTATCGAAAACAACGGCATTGACACGTGTCATTTGAGAAGGATTAATTTGCCATTGGAATTTGAAACTAAGAAAATTACGTAATTTTTGATCGGACTGTTTTAGGGCATGCTCGAGTGATTTCATTGGCATTTACAATGTATATGGTTATGTAATTATGAATGTGCTTATAAATACACGTCTGTAACAACTATGCCAATGACAATTATCCATGCATTGACCGAGCTACTCAAACATGTACTTAAAATTTTGTTGCAGTTTATAACTTGATACGTTTATCGGATAATATGCATATATATCTTATTCATAGTCGAGTGTGGAATTTACTACTTTTATTTATGTACAGCAAATGATTCATAACATGCAGGATTTTAAATTGATTGTACAATGTAATGATAATGATATTATAAAATAGTATATATAAGCCGTATTGTGTTTTCTGTTCTAATGCAGTACAGCCGTATAATATCGTACAGTGCCATATGTGATATTCGAGATTTCCTTATGATGGTACATTTCACAGGTTAAGTTGATGGTGTGAACGTGCATCAATGCATTCCCTAAACACTGCATGAACATATAACCCCTTTCGTCAATGCAACCTTCAATTACCGAGCTCTATGTGGCGGCCTCTGCAGACCAAATAAGGCAAAGGTTACTGAGTTCTGACCCTTCAGCCGCCTCCATGGGGTATCTGACTGTGGATACTTTTATTATCCGTATGGTGTATGCAGCAAAAAGCTATAGGTCTCTACAGATAAGAGTTATTCTTCTTCATCTGGCTGTTTATCATCTGTTTTGAGAAAATATAACGTAACCATACTAATTTGTGTGATCGAGATGCGTCTTTGATATAGAGTTTGGAGACTTATATAAATTCTTACAGCACAGGATTTAACACTAATCAGTGATCGATTTCTGGTTTATCTTGTCTGTCGTTTTTTAAACTGAACTAAATATTGGAAGTCGATCGAATATGCAAATTCCATTATAGGGACATTAAACTATCTCAACATCACTATTATGTTATTACTTATAATGACATTTACATAACATTGAGAGGATAGAACACGTACGATATCACTGAAAGCTGACGTTGATGTAATTTTCAGATATTAGATATGAGATATGATTACAAATTTGAAATTATAATATAATCATGACCATTTAATAAAAGTTATCTAAAATAGAATTATTAGTTTGTGCATAAACGTTTGGTGGATTGGGTGAAAAAAGTATATAACCATCTGTTTTGTGCAAAATCTGTTGTGAAAGCTTGTACATTGCTTCGTGTTTCACGTGCAGAACGAATCCTGCCCATGTTAGCTACTTGACATATACACCCTTCTGGAAGAGGAAAGTTGCACCAAATGCTTGATTAGTTGCCAGTTTTTTAATGATTATATAAAGTAACATCTAGTTATATGATGGCTAATATACTAAGCTACTACTATGGATACTATACTAAGATTTGTCAATGAATTCACTGTGAAACTGAAAGCAAATGAGAGTAAAATTCTTATACCATTATGTATGAAAATAAATTTAACAATGAATTAGTGTTTGATTCATATGATAAGTAGAATACTTTGCAATGATGGAATTTGTGTTACACCGGCTTTATCAAAAGGATTACAATAGTGTATATGGTTAAGGCCACTTATGACATTTTTTCGAAAGTTTATTTTCCCAGGATTACTGTATGTTGCAGAAAAGTATCATTTAAATGCTTATCGGTTCAGAATTATGAATTTATAAAGCTTGAGTCATTTATGATCTAAAACCGTAGAATGTACCTCGAGTTCGATCAAGCCGTTTTCGATTTTCTCTAAAAATATTTGATTATCTTATAAAAAGTTTCATGAAAATACTTGATTTCACTCTTAATCTCCCTACATGCACCTGTATACGAAAATATCCCGGTTTGAATTTAGACTGTAGTAATGTAGTCTGTTAAAAATACTGAGATTTTTTTTATATATGATGTGGAATTAAATTACAAAGAGGATCCTTCATTTAAGGTATTTAAGGCTATTTGATAGTGTTTTACCTCAGGCGTTGAATGCAAAATTTTCATTTTATCAGTCGAGACAACCTCGTTATAACCATTTCCACTACTGAAGCACACCTCAAAAATCCAATTATGATTCGACGAGGACCGAATGTGCGTCAAGGCCCGTACAAGCCGGGTGTATGTGGGGAATACTTTTGAAATTTCGGTTAAAAAAAATTTGAGATAATTTATAACTACAATGAAAAGGGACATTAAAGATTGCTCCTACAACTATCGATGTCCGGTTAGTGAACAAATTGTTAACTGTTCACATTGTGGTAAAGGGTGATCAAAGAAAGCAGTTGGTTATACCTTTGTTTATAACGAAATGCTAACTGATGACAGTCAAATGATAACTTTTCTTTATAATTCAGTCAACAAATTACTTTACTAAACGTTACTTAGTAAATTTTTCTCAACTGAAAAGCGTTCATGAGTTTTTATAGCAACATTGTGCACGACTTTACAATGATATGGAAATCAGTTTATCAATGTTTCAATTTTTTTCACCAATCTATGTTCGTAAAATGCTTACAATTACATTGATAAAAATAAGCAAACACCTATTTTATTATGATGAGAGATTGAGAAAGTCATTAAGATACCCAAAACTGTCATTGGATCTATGGTAATATATCTTAAAGATCATAAGCATTTCATCATATAATCTCTCTGCACCCACACAGTTTGCGAGAGGTGTACATGCTTTTAACAGTCAAGCGCGTGCACTGTCGGATTGAAAGAGGGGAAATGAGAAGGGGGGTCTGCAGTGTTATCGATAATTTGTGAGAACCCCCAGGGTCACCAACGACCTTCCCCCCGATCTACACCTCCCCTCCTCGTTTGGAACCCCCGATGATTGTAGGCAAATACGTTCAATCAGAGTCATAAAGTTGTTTATAATTTTCATAATTACTACAAAGAATGCCCTACAGAGTACCATATAGGCTGTTTACGCCACCGTGGGAGCAGAATTTGGATGAAGAAACTTGGAGAGAGTCTAGCTTATGTTTGATGTTCTATTTACATCACATGTTTAACGTCATGCTGATGAAAAAACATTACGTTATTGAAAGTTGACACGTGGTCTGAGTTATATATATGGTTGTTAAGATTTGTTCTTAATGTTTATTTTAATTTCAGCAATATGTTCTTAATTAAGCATTTAAGCAATATGCTCTTTATTGAGCATTTTAATAGTTGAGGTGTGAAGGAATATGATATGGCTATATGTGTGTGTATATATATATATATTATATGTATATACAAAATATTGCCTTCGTCATCCTTAATGCAATATATAAGTTTCAGACCTTTTGAAATCGGTAATTAATATACTATGTATACCTCAAAATAGATCGTTATATCTAAAATTTACATAAAGATTTAAAATTAGCAAAATAACGAAAAGTGATTTGTTGTTAACTGACTTCCAATTAAACTTATAAAACTTTTAAAAAAATTGGTTCAATCAATCATAACGCTGACATATAATTTACGATTCAGCATGCTGAAATGAAACGTTATTATCGTTCCTTAGTGAAGAAATCATATACAAGAACCTGAAATGATCATGCTGAAACGTGTGACAAATGCACTACAGTAAGCAAATATTGCAGTGCCTCTATCTATTTTGATTTGTGGAGACAAAATTTCTTTTTTCTTCTTTCTAATAAAAATATAACGTATCAACATATATAAGTTTATATATATATATATGTGTGTCTAAAAGGCAATGTAGCGCGTTTTCTTATTGATATAAAGGCATATCACAATGAAGAAATATTATTGTACCAATTGCCAATTACTAACGTCCTTTTCTAGAACGAACTTGGCAGGTTCGGTTAAAGGAATACAGAGTATATGTCGATGGAGTGAAATGTGTCAAACTTCATAAATGGTGTTATTTCAGCGACAAGTAGTAGATGTTTCTTAAAATTAACATCTTGATGCTTATCAATTAGCATAGTGACAATAAACGGGGGAAAGCGGACAAAAAACTAGTACATAAGGTAGGGGAAGTTGAAACATAGGCATCTTTATACATGAGGTAAAGTGAGATTCTTAGCCTATGTAGTACGTAGAGATCGTTAATGACTATATTTAAATTACGATCTCACCTTGACAGGTGACTCGGTTTGTTTTTATAACAATCTTCTTCTTATGTCACGTGTGATTTTAAATTCATTTAACCTTACCATACGTTATTTTGTAAATACTGATCCGGTCATGACAAGGCTTAGTTTATGATAACATCTTACAATAATATTGTAGAAACCATTTGCTTATGTAAATGTCATTATGTAACTCAAGGTGGTTAATTATATCATGTAGTCAATATAGGCATGACATATATTGTCATTTTTTAAAACATATGAATGATTATTTGTAACATTTGTGGGTCTATCGATTTGTGGATCAATTTGTATTAAGATATCTTATAACTAACATTTGGTGCGGTTATAGAAGGCTTGGAGGCTGAATTGCATCGATTGTCTTATTTTATCGAAGATGTATCAAATACAAATTTCAATTTACAAAACAGCAGGAAGGACTTTATCGCGCCCGCTCTCTGACTCATTTTAATTGTTAACTGTGATACATACATTAAATTGATTTGAATCATTGTTGCCAGGCCATTATGAACATTTTAATCAAAGCCCTTAAAGATGTTCACTCTGTCTATTTTCGTTCCTGCAACGCCGAACATGCCAAATGCCCATCTGACCTATAAATCTGATAAGATAAACATTTAAAAGATTTTGGTGAATTTGGAAATTACACGTACTTCGACTTTGAGATAAGTGTTAATTGTCTTCTTAGTGACTATACTTTATATATACTATACTATACTTGCTATACTTATATGGAATTCTCGGAAAGGGAGAGACATGTTTTGTCACATACACGTCAATCTTAATAGTCATCCTTGAGACATAAAACGTAATGTGTACCTCAGTAAACTTAAGCTTCGATTTCCTTCGCACAAAGTGAAATATGAAAGCTTTCTAAAATGAAAGTCCTTGTCAAAAGTTTTTCATGTGAGAAAAAGGTGACAAGGAACAACGAGAGGGAACAAATGTATATATGTAACTTTTGGACGAAGTAACTTTTCTTAGTATCAATCGGTCATCATGTCCAAATCTACAGTATCTATCTACGCTCAATAGCCAGTATCTAACCCCTCAAAGAATGTTCATTCATGGCCATTCATATTCTCAGTTGATTTTAAAACTGTTTGATAAGTAGATGATGGTAGAGTGAAAATAAGGATTTCATGGATGATCAATTTCTCTAAGTACACAATTGCCACATATAGGTTAAATTCAGAAGACCCTTATTTGCAGAGAATGATTTAAAATGGTATAACGATTCTATTATTTATGAAAATAGAAACTATGATCATTTATAAATTATCTCAAGTTCGTTAAGATATTTATAATGTGATAATTCACAGTAGACCAGTGGTAACTTAATTATAACATGGCATTCCTACAAATTTAACGCGTCTGCATTTATCGGTATGTAAAGCTATGTATATTCGATTTGAAGGTCATTTTGAACGTTAATGTCATTGTAAAATCTCATGTAATTGTAAACGCGTATTGAACGTTTGATAACTATTGATAACCTTGCTCCATGACTGTGTATGAAATAGCATCATTAAATAAGTCTAGAACCCCATTCACGAAGCCTTGAGTTGAACAGCCTCATCTTAAATGATAAATATGTTATTTCTAGTGTGTGCAATTATACGACCAATAGGTGTAATTTCAAAAACTTTTCATAAACTATTCGTTAGTCTAAAACACGGATCGCCATATAGAATGTATTGAAGTATTGACATCTGTCCTAAAATAAACTAATATTCTTTATAATGAAATGGGAAAACTTTGTAACTGGTTATTTGACTTGTTATAAAATACATGAACCTTGGCTCTTAAATTAACTGTCTTATTTCTGCATATGTAAGAATAACTACCGTTTGGGACAAATTTAACTTCTGTTTCAAGGCAAAGAAATATCACAACCGACAGGACCTGAATACCAATTCGTAGGCAAACTGGTTACCCAATATTTATCCTTTGTCGTAATCTGCACTTGATGGTATGACCTCGGGCATTAACCGTCAATAACAATTTCGATATTAAAACTAATTTTAGGAAAATTTATTGTTTCATTAACTTTTGGATGCCCCCTATTGTTTTGAGATTCATTATAAAAAGGATCTGTGTTCCTACGCGCATACAGATTGCTGTATAAAGCACTTAAACGACTTGCTGAGATGTTATCACTATGCTTAATATCTTACATGAAAACTTAAAGCGCAGACACAAGCAGATTAAATATGCAAATGACAAGATGACAACACGATATTATGTAATTCGCCACCTTTATCTCAAACAGAACATAGTTAATGAATTTTGTGCCGGTTACAGGAGTAGTGTTTAACTGAAAAGTAAAAGATCACATTTGTGTCGTAGGAACTCTCTCATGTGATACTGAAATATTTGTTTGCTCGTCCATTCCATGCCATGCCAATTTAAAAATGTACAGATCTAGATGACGTCTTGTTTCATTGAGGATTACTGACGGATAAGTCGCATGGATAAACGCGACTATCAAGAGACTGCAGGGAGAAGGCCGGCCGCAAGCCGAGAGACTAAGTCGAAATGTCACGATATCCAGGACTTAACCCTCAGCAACTGACAATGAAACAAGAGTATTTACTACGTAAGTATAACATAACCTAAAGAAATGAGTTCATTGTGATTTATTGCGCTTATTCAAGGAATAAATTACAATATACAGTTGATTCGAGGAATGGAAAGTCACTTTTGGTAGTGCCCATATTGGAACCGGTTTATGTACAATATTGAGCAATGGCATAGTCCAACAGTTGGTTTAAAGTCCTACACAGGAAAATATGAGGAGTTTCGAAAGAAGTGTCCATACGACACATTTAGAAGCACTTCCTGTGGACGATGGATGGGCCGGACTCGTCGTATTCCTGTTTGCTGATCCACATCTGTTGGAAGGTGGACAGAGAAGCCAAGATGGAACCACCGATCCAGACGGAGTATTTCCTCTCTGGGGGAGCGATGATCTTGATCTTCATTGTGCTTGGGGCAAGGGCAGTGATTTCCTTCTGCATCCTGTCGGCGATACCAGGGAACATGGTGGTACCTCCTGACAGAACAGTGTTGGCATACAAGTCTTTACGGATATCAACATCGCACTTCATGATAGAGTTGAATGTGGTCTCGTGGATACCAGCAGATTCCATACCCAAGAAGGATGGCTGGAAGAGAGACTCTGGGCAACGGAATCTCTCGTTACCGATGGTGATGACCTGACCGTCGGGCAACTCGTAGCTCTTCTCCAGGGAGGAGGATGAAGCAGCGGTGCTCATTTCCTGCTCGAAGTCGAGGGCGATGTAGCACAGCTTCTCCTTGATGTCTCTGACGATTTCTCGCTCAGCTGTGGTGGTGAATGAGTAACCACGCTCTGTGAGGATCTTCATGAGGTAATCAGTGAGGTCACGTCCGGCAAGATCCAACCTCATGATGGCGTGGGGAAGAGCATAACCTTCATAGATGGGGACATCGTGGGTGACACCATCACCGGAGTCGAGAACGATACCGGTGGTACGACCAGAGGCGTAGAGGGAGAGAACAGCCTGGATGGCCACATACATAGCGGGAGAGTTGAAGGTCTCGAACATGATCTGGGTCATCTTTTCACGGTTAGCCTTGGGGTTGAGGGGAGCCTCTGTCAGGAGGACGGGGTGTTCCTCTGGGGCTACACGGAGCTCGTTGTAGAAGGTGTGATGCCAGATCTTCTCCATATCATCCCAGTTGGTGACGATGCCGTGCTCGATGGGGTACTTGAGGGTGAGGATACCTCTCTTGGACTGAGCCTCATCACCCACATAGCTGTCCTTCTGACCCATACCGACCATCACACCCTGTAATATAAAAAATTAAGGATCGTTAGAAATGAAGATGTATTTTGAAAGCTCGTCTTAAAGTTAGTTACTATATCAAGATGAATCAAAAGGTTAGCATTTTAGTGAACAAACACAAAGAGAACGAGGTTTGATGTATTCTGTGTCAATATTACGATTGTTTCAATATTACGATTTTATACGGTTTATGTCTAACAAGCATCTGTATTCCATCTTTCAAAGCAAATATTAAAATTAACTCATAATCTTGTAATGGTTGGCTTAATAAAATAACTCCAATGGCCAGCATTATTATCAGAGGTTGCTCGTTTCGATTATTGAATTGTCACAAGAACATTAAACCAAAATCTTGAATTAAACACTAACCCTTGAAAATGGAACAAGAAGTTAAAAAGTTTTGCAATCATAGAGAATATCTATTTTCATTCATATTCAGAATTGTAAATTCGTTCTCAAATATGATCAAATATCGTTAAGTTGAATTTAAGTAATTCAATGAAAGCCTCATTAATAAAACGGTTTGATAGAAAATCCAGTCTCGAAATAATAATCAAATACAGATCTGTGAATGTCAACTCATCCTGATTATGTGTATTTGAATTAAGATAACATGTCATACAGAAGAAAAACCATCTTATCTTAATCAATTGATAAACAAATATTTTCTAAAACATAAAGAGAAGTAGTAAACATGGTTCATGTTCTCATTCTTGAGCAAAGATGCCATCTTAAATGCACATCAGAAATGATCTGTACTTTTATGGCCTTATCGCTTGACAGCGCGAGAAGCTGAATGCTTTTTGCAATCTGATACCCTCCCCCTACCCCTCCCGCTCCCGCTGCCCTGATGCCGGTACACGTGGTACTGGAATGTGCTACTATCCCCCCTTACTAGGCCTGCGAGATGCTACACACTTACTCAGCAATGCTATATAAAGAAACAAGCATGCCGGCAAATGCTCTGATTCAGCAAGAGTTATTGACAAATGTGATAGTAAGCAATTCTCGAAGACGAACTCAGACATTAGTTCACGAAGAATATTACGCATGTCAGAGACATTTTGATGTGGAAATTACTATATTTTAAGTTAATGCTTGTTAAAACCAAATGAACATTTCGTATAAATCCTATTTCATATGAAATTTAAGTTAAAGAACAGTATTCAGATTTGGAATCCGGTTGTACAAGAAGGAAAAGGTTGAATGCAATGAAGCACGTGGTCAGTTAAGACATTGGTCACTCATAATAAAAGAACTAAAACTTTCAAAATTGATAGTAAAAGATCATAACATATTCAAGCATATCAGTATAGGAAGTATGAAGTGCCGATATTTGGATCCGCCAAAAAACTCAGATGGTTACAATGTCTGACATTTCTAACATGAAAGTAAGACAAAGAAAACAAAAACTAACCTGATGTCTGGGACGGCCGACGATGGAGGGGAAGACAGCTCTGGGAGCATCGTCTCCGGCAAATCCGGCTTTGCACATACCGGAGCCGTTGTCACAAACCAATGCAGCAACATCATCATCCATGGCTGTAGATGTGTGTGTGAGTAACGAAACAAACTAAGAGAGGACTGAGAGCTGTGAGATGGTTGCCGAGCGCTGACGGTGTGGATGGGACGGGACAGGTTGCTCTCTTATAATATCCTCCCCTACACCCTTCACCACGCGCACTCGCTACCAGCATACCATATATGGCATTGCCATATGTCCCAGTAAAGACTGGATGGGGGAATCCCAGCCCGAGTTTCCTGGAAATCATAGCGGCTTCTCTATCCATACTAAGCAAGCTGGTCCAGGGGGAGGGGCGGGGGAGGGGAGCCCGCCGGTTCACGACCAATATAGTTACAAGTTGGACGCCACATGGCTCAGCTTATTATGTAATACTGGATGTATTGCTGTGTCGTGTGTTCCTGTTTCCTCTCTGCCTTTTGGAACTAGGTCAAGTCAAAAGGTTTCAATTTGTGTTCATGTTCTATTATTAAGTTCTTTTTCCAATTGTAAATTGCTTGAAATTCATCAAGAATTTTTTGTTTTGGGATGTACACATGGATAGTCAATCAGACCTCAGATATGTGGCCTATGTTGTTATATCTGAGTTGGATTATCGGATTAAGGTCAGAAGTGTGTTTGTTTATTATTTAAAAAGGACGTGAAATCGAAATTTCATTTGGATTTCAAGGTTGTAATTGTTGTTTCCAATTGATATTTTTAGCTCAACCGTGTGATTACTCTGAGATGATATCATATTTTTCCTAACAGGTCAAGATATCATCTCAAGATATCATCTTCAGAAACTTAAGGTACAGATTTGGTCTTTTATTTTCTGAAGTAACTGCAACGTTGTCGATTGTTGCAATCGGTGATGAAGTCCTTTTTATGAATATTTATTAAAGCTTTAGGTAATGTTATGTTGATATGTACCTTCAAAATGTAAACTCCTTGTTGTTTTTACAGTTGATCTTTCAAAATACTTATATTCCATAAACGTCTTTGATTTAACACTTTCATATTTCATCTTCAAGTGACTTCACATTTATTTAGAAAATTTGTAGACGAGTCCAATTTAGTTTCGCGATGACGAAGTGCTTAAATATGCAAGCCAAGAAAATGAACACGTGTCGTTGTGAGATACTCTGAGAAGCATACCCGAGGGTTTTTTCCCTTCAATGTCAAGACAAAGCTGTTTTAAAATATAATATCACGTATAGAAGTCCTTTATAATATTCAACGTGTTTTTAAACAAACTACCGTGGCTACAGCAAAGCGAAAGTGAATTATTTTTATGCCATGTCATCTTCTTTATAAAAAAGGAAAAACAAAATATCATTTTCAATATGATATCCTTAAAATTCAGTCAATATATACCACGTACATATACACTGTAATATGTTGTTAATCAACTGTTAGATATGGTAGATTCAATACTGTGAACCAACAACAATGTTGTCAATTATAGACTTTATCAAGGGGAAATATAAATTTTTATTCAAACAAATTTTTAAAATGCATCACCTTTTGTAATAAGGTTAGTCTATATAAATAGCTTTTAATTTGAACGTAGACTTTACAGTACACAATCCAGTCTGACAACCCTTATTTCCATTTCCACCAAAAACTTTCCACATGACACAATCGCTGTTTAAACGATGTGTATTTAGACCACAACATATTGATACCTTAAGATGACCATAACCACACAGCAGCGTTAAATAATCCCCCAAAATACCCACTGCAAACTAAAAATAACGTTGTCAGTTCAAAATAACGTGAGATTTTGATACAGTCTAGCTTCTTATAAACAGCTAGCCTCTAACACATCTCGCTTCTAACGCTGCATCCCTCGCGCCTCGCTTCAACCTCAAATATGGTAAAACAGAATGGTTGGCCGCTGTTTCAGCGATTCTCTTGTCTATGAGGAACCACGTAGCTTGTAGGGTTGGGAACACTTATCAATTTTATATTAGAAATAAGATCATTATGAAAGACGTGAGATTGTCAAAAGAGAGTGTCATCAAACTTCTATGGCACTTTCATTGATGAAAGTATTTCTAGCCTTTAAATAAAGTTAATGAAATTAATGAAAGAAGTTGGTTTGATTTTCACCTGGCAGAATTTTCTTTACTTAATTTTGCCTTATGTTCATGAAATCAATGCTGTAAAAACATGCGAAATTTGTGTTATTTCATCCTAATTTCTTTTCTATACAAAGGATTGATTTTAATAATATTAACGGTTAAAGTTATTTTATTCAACCATAATTCAATAACAGAACTCAATTTAAATTATCCCAATTACTTTCTAATTTCAAGTACATTTACAAATCGTGTAGAAGGCAAAATCTTGTCTACAATCTTGGTATTACATTTGACCCCTATTACGCAGGCCTTGATAAAATACATTCACAACTATGATCTGCATTAGATTAAAATTGTCCGTTTTGATTCATTTACGAAGTGTCCATGGTGTTGTATCCAAATGATGAGAATGAAACACTAGTACTTTGATAGAAACTTCGACACAATCTAGCATGTGCCTTGGCAATTATGCACTGCGATGAGATCGCTTCAGCTAGACGCTGTTATCGACACATATGGAGATGCACTGGTCGCACTCGCTCCCCCCTCCTCCCCTCCCGACCCCCTCCCTACGCCTTATAACGCGCCCTTTGAAATAATGTTCTTTGTCCCTCTCCCCTTTTGCCTTGAAAGTGATCTAACAAAACCTTGAATTAACTAGCTTTAATCACAACAAACATCACTAACAGGCCATTCCCACGACTAGTCAACACCTTTATGGTATACTTATTTATTATGAAATTTAAATATATTAACCAAAAAAAGTGATAAAAAATTGGATTAAAGGTACATAAACAGATATATCGACTTTTCTTCACATTAGTCTGGGAAAAGAGCCCAAATAAACACCAACTACAGATATAGATAATGAAATAGTCACTCTGGTAGTAGCAATAACATAATGTGAATATTCTGTAAGTAAGAGTACTGAAAAATATTTGGTAAAAAATCTGTAGTTTCTAAGCTTAAAAGACCACTCCATTAACTTGCACGTGAAGTAATTTTCATAGTGATCAATCCAATCTTCCTTGAAACCATATTTCATTTATTATTCTTTCTTCGGTTATGATATGTTTTATCGCCTACCAAACTTGTAAGAAGAGTGTAGGCAATTGCTGAGATAGATGCCTGTATTCATGCTACAATTGAAACTGTACTCTATTATTCCATTGTCGTTCGTCTAATTAGACGGACACCAAAAGGAAACCATTTGAATTAAGAGTGTCTAAACTTAAACCGGATTATTAACTAAAAATGTCTTAACTTTCATATCTCGCTTCATTCAGTAACGTTTCAAATAATTTAAATAAAAAGTTGGGTTGTGAGTTAATTGTGAATATTTCCTTTTCCCCTCTCTCAAAGCAGTCTCTCACATCATGTAGACAAGCCCACACTACCGATAATTCCTAGCAGCTTTTCAATGTAAACAGGAGTAGAAATATGTTATCTATGGTCAGTCTTTGGTATTTACCAGGCGCCTATGTTGGATAGAAGATTAGGGGTGGGGCAAAGATAAGAAAAAATGCCTCGGAACGATCCATCGTATACTAATAAGGTGATTTAGTGCAACCTTGTATTCAACTACATACAGGTTTGATATTTAAGTGACATAGAGGATGTAACATAATTTTTAAGTGGTCTGGATAGGAACCAAAATACAATACAATGTATATCCTAAGTTTAGTTCAAATCACCTCGCTTAACTTGTACCTTCATCTTTGAAATGTCAAAATTATGCTATGTACTTGTTTTCAATGATTCAATGGAAAAACGGCGATATAAATGTTAAGAAATCACCATTCTAGGTCCCGTTTACGTGTATACTAATTAACTGCCCAACTTAATACTTTGAACCCAAATTTTTCTTTGTGTCTGCATTAATTTTTTTCTCCAAAATTACGTTTCAAGCATTGGCGCGCGCCACTGTCCGATTTTCGATCACAAATCACCATCTAAACCCTTTTATTGTCAATATACTGAACTAATGAGCAACCAAATGGTCAATTTTTGAAACAATCACTACTTCTCGATTAATTCACACCGTTTATGAAAATTTGACATATTTGACTCAAAAAACATAATCTATGTCCCTTAAATAAACTGTAATCGTGGATTTACATTTTTGGAAGCTGAAAACTTTAGCAATGTCATTGATGATCATGAAGTTTTAGTACCAAACGATTCTTTATTCATTTTGGGGAGTATCTAGATATCTCGACATATGTTATGAACAAAAAAGTGAATCAGCTACCCATAGAACAATATTATGTTTAGGATGATATTAAAACTTCTGATTTTCCAAGCCTATAGCTTTTAGTAGTCTCGTTAAGGCCAAAACATATCCAAAAGTCTTATGACAAGATGAGAAAGTTCTATATAAGATTTTGAAAAAGCTGCTTTTCTTTCATTTAATATAATTGATTAAATTTTCGGAAAATGTTATTTTAGAGACTAAACGATAGTCTGTGAATTATACAGTCCATTAAGGGGAACATCAAACTCCAGAAGAAGTATAGTTGATATCAATAAAGTATACCAGGCAGTTTGTATAAGGTGCGTTCCTTCAGGTTGGAGGTAACTTCATGTCGACAACTCGTGCATTATGCAATACGTTGATTACATTACCACATGTTAGACTGACCCAGAACTCTTGAAAGGAGGAGAATTTTTGGGGAGGGTGAGATTACAAGCGGGGGTGGTTTCACGTTGAGGTCCGTTTCAGTATATGTGCCGGTATAGTTTGAAGTTACCTCCTGTGAGTTCAGCGCATACCGACCGGAGTCTACACGTAAATGCTATGGTGATGGCATTCGCTTACTTTACCTACGATGATGTTACGACTTGGCTAGTGATACACAAACATTGGTAGAATTTGAAATGATGTTAGCAGGAATAAAGCAAGTCTGTCATCTGGGCCTAAAATAAGTAACAAGGTTTAAAAAGACACAAGAGTTTGATTCTTAAAATGAGGTTACTATCGAAGCTCGTTTTAATTTTAGTTATTTGGGGAAAAAATTTCATTGAAGCAATATAACTTTACGCTGATACTTTTCGAAGTTTGAAGGAGCCTTTAAGATATGAATTCAAGGGTATTTTTGGAACTTATCGAGATCAAACTACCCGCCATACACCTATATAGAATTTTTTTTCGAGTTTCGGTGAATACTATTAAATGAAGCGTTTTGAAGTCAGATCAGCAATAATTAAAAGTGATGTCTTTACACGTACGGAAGTATTTTATCCTAGTTTAATATTTATAAGTCACGTTTGGAAAATGCTCCACCACTATGAACCAAAAATTCATGAAAATTTCCCCTGTTTCAGATAGTGTGATCCTGAGTATAACAATATTACAATTTTTCACTTTCTACATGACAAGTGTCAGATTATATTATAATTATCAGAATTGTTTGAATAACAAATGATATATTCTTTATACTTGCACATTTTCGTATTATTTCATCCAAAAATATTGAAGACGAAAATCGAAATTCAAATCAACGAATTTGAAATTATCAGAATTGTGTGGAAAAAACCCCGAAAAATAACTATTTACACATTAAATTTCTAATAGTTTAAAATCCCTTCATTAGATTGCGTCAGTGAGAACTTTTGGGCCAAATCAGCAACTCTCATGAACATACAGCAGAGTACACGTCCATGCTTAAATAACACCGCTTCTTACCATGCCATGTAGAGCCGTTTGCTGTTGTGTAGGCTTTTGGCATTTTCCTCTGTAGACGTCTGTTGTCAATGCCAAAAAGCAACACCTGCTACAGGTATTCAGAATGTACAGGTATTTCCTACTCTATGATATAGACAATAAGGATAAAATACAGACATAATAAGATCATTGGTGTTTTGACTAATCTTTATTTATTGTATTTCTATTTAAGCATATGTGAGATTTTAGAATGGTTTCATTTCAATGATACCTGAATAAAAAGGTATCTTTCCAAAAAAGGGATTATAATGTGTAGCTTTGGTGACCGTTGTCAAAAAAACAAGCACAACAAGCGCAATGGCATGTAGTAAAAATAGAGCCATTGGCTTTGTAGCCCATCAGGGGTTTTATGATTCATATTTTAAATGTAAAGTCAGGCAACCGATTTATCTTCTGGAATGAGTTAGAAGGGATCAAACAAAGCTCAGTTAAGTATCCTTATTGAGATAGCGCAAAGGTAACATTTCTGCTTTTCATTAACTCTGGAAAACAACAACATTTTTAATATCGGTTGCTTGGGACCCTATTTAAAAGTCAGCAAACTTTCTATCGATATGTAGAAAGAAATCTGTTTAAAAGACCTGTTTCTGGGTACCAGGCTCTCATTTGGGGCTACTGTGTCACCAAATCTACAATCCATAATCCCAATTGACTAAGGTACCTTTATACAATATTTCAACCTTCTAGGCTTATTGTTCATTATTAAATTTTCGTTGGCTTTCAATATATAAAGATATGTGTAGCCGTGCTGCAGGAGAATACTAGACCGTATAAGAAATCTGCTTGATCATACAATTGAGTGTTTAAGCCAATAAGATCTTGCATCAGGAAACACTGTAGACATTCTTCTAGGCTTGCAGTCAGTCTCTTGTTGAGACCTCGATTCTTTAATCAACATTGTCAAAATCTGGAACTGCTATTTCATAAAATATCGTAACAGTTCGGTCTTATAAAAGCGAGATTGTTTTTCAGATTGAAAGATGCTGCTGTTTAGAAAATGAAGACACTGACATGAAAGAGGGGACCGGGCACAGTCTGCACATTCCCCATGCAACCCCGATGCCTCTCTCCCTTACATCTATATATAGAAGAAGGGCGAAGAACGCTGTTGCTCATAGCGCCAGGAACCCTCTCCTTCTGTCCGCTTAGGTTACCCATCATGAATCACCAAGGCTTGGAAGCAGGTTAAAAATAGAGCAAGTAGGACGGTGCGGTCTATTTTCTAGGGAATGGTTTATGATGACTAAACGGAAATATTCACAATGGTCTAGTGTAGTCCTGCTCCAAGGCTGTGTATATAAAATGAGCTTATAATAAAGTCTAGGTCCTTATTCAACAGGTTAAGACTTTATGAAATTGAAGGACATAGAAATAGATTTCATATATAGAATAACCCAATACATAGACTAAATTTTGATGAACATACACTCATTCAGTATCTAGACAGTACCTCGTTGAAATTCAGGGTTTGAAAGATACATAATCAAACACAAATTGACATCAATTGATTAAATGTATGACTGAATACTTGGTCGATCGGAAGAATTTGCAAAATATTCTAGAGAGACGCTAAAATATACTTGGACATTTAGTCTGAAAATGCTAAAAGGGTTTCTATACCCTTTCAGTACTCTACACAATTCAGCCACATTGGTTTTGGTTTCAATATAACAAACAACTAGGTTGTGTTTTGAATGAAATGTGCGAAAGTGATGCAGTTCATATGACCTGCTTTGTTTTGTCTTGTATTGAAATTTAACGAAAAAAGAGATATCTTAATAAGCATTTAACAAAAAAACCTTTTATTAAAGATTTCGATTTACTTCACAGAGTAACTGTCGTACTGCTTTGGGTAGAAAATTAAGAATTCAGCTGTAGGTAAAGTGAAGGGGAGACAATCAAGACACTGTCGTGTTTCACGTTAAGTTTAAATGATAATCAAGAAACTGTGAAAAATTAATACCTGCTTCAGTTAATTGTATTCATTTTGTTATGTGGGCAGTCTTAATCTTTACTTTAACAATATACGTCTACGTTTTTACATCATTTGTGTATCATCACTTTGAAAAAAGCAAATTGTCCACAGTTTTGATTCACAGCAACCAACAAGTCATAACAAACAAATAGGTGATAAAAAACATTGCTTTTCGACACAATAATTGTTTACAGTGGCAAATATTCCCTTCTGCGTCAGTTTATTTTAGTTAATCAGGAGCAACTCTCAGCCCACGTAGCTGGCAGAGTGAGTCAGAGACAAGAACTAATCAGCTGTGTTAAAAGTTTCATTTCATTCCTCACATTGTAGATTCACCTGTTATTAACTTGTCCATATATTTATCGCTATTGCTAGATTAGCTACAAAAACGAAAACTGTATTAATGTTTAAATGTCTATATGGACTTCTCCTGACAGCTCTATATCCCACTCAATCTAAAATAATCATATCTGTATGTATGTTAATACCACTGCTATAACAACAACTACTGCTACTGTTGCCAGTGCCGCTGCTTCAGTTGCTGTTACCACTACTACTTCTTCTTCTTCTACTACTACTACTACTGCTACTACTACTACTACTACTACTACTACTACTTCTACAACTACTACTACTACTACTACATCTTCTGCTGTTGTGATCAAATTATCTTTGCTCTTATGGTATCATTTCATGAACATCCAATTAGCAGATGCTTTGCCGTTAAAAGCTCTACCACTACAACTAGTACTTCTTTTGCTACCACTACTTCATGTATTAAAACTATTTATTATACAAGTTACTTCTACCTCTACCCACTCCTGTCAATCCCAGTACTATTGACAACACTTCCACATTCACTACTCCCTGTGCCACTGTCCCTATACCTCAAACTCCTTATCCCACTGACATCAATATTTTCATCAACTTACACTTCTTACGTTATTACTTATACTTCTACCCCTGCTACAAAGCTACACCAATTTTTTAACTGCCATCCATACACTTTGTTCAATGTTCATCTCCAACACTTCCAACTATCATTCTCCACTTATAGTCCTGCTTCATGACTGTGTATATAAAGGAGCCTTTTATACAGTCTAGGTTCACATTCAGCAAATCTAGGAGCCCAATGAAAAAAAATATCATGGATGAAGGAACAATAAATTATCAAAATTTGTCACTACTTACCACTATTACATCTACAGCTGAAAACCGACTAGACCAATCCTTACTACTTCCCCTATTCCTCTCCTACCACTACTACTCATATTACTGTATGTCATTCATTACTGTATGTCGTTCATTATGTTTTTGATAAACGGATGAAAGAGAACAGCTAGTTTGTCATCCAGACCCTATGGCAAAATATTAAAGGAGCCTTCTTAAGTCTAGAAAATGTTGGCAAGTCTAGTTGCCTCAGCTGAAATTAAGGATTTTACAGGACTCCTTTTTTTATATTATTTCATACCAAATATTGAAAAATTCATTTTTGGTGAAACCTTTATTTCAGTGACTATATGTTAGTATAGAGAGCAGCTGGCCCAGTTGTCAATATGTTTTCCATTACCTTTATAACTCACGAAATACATTTTTGATATATTCGAAAAATTACAGATGAAAGAACAGAATTATCATGAAAAATAATTATCACAAAACGCGTTATTACCATTTGCCAATCAAGGTATTTACAGTAGACTGCAACATTCTTGACTTTCCTTTACTTGAAGTAGTAAATATATAAATAACATTATGCCATAGACTCTTTTACTCTAATCTATAAAAAATATAGTTTCAGGCAAATATGGAAAAGGTGATACGTACATTGTATAAAGGGATACTATTCTACAGACTTATATTGGGAACACCATTATTCATTTTTTTAAGATAAAACGTACTAATAGAGCTTTAAAATTAAAGCAGAAGTCATGTACAGATCACCCGTGTTGTGCTAGACTTTCATCCAGACCGTAGGCAAAAAGATCAAAGGAGCCGTATCAATTATAGAAACTGTTGGCACGTCTTATTGCATCAGCAATAGGCCTGACACTAAGGACGCCTTTCTAAAAAATTTCACTCCAAATATCAAAAGATAAAATTACATTCACAAGTCTTTTTTCAGGGACTATGTTAGTCTAGTGATGTGCCCACTCAGCGAAACAAGCCGGGGTTGAAATTGTCGGGTAGTCATATATCTTCTAGGTCCCCAGATCCAGCTGTTATCAGATCTGACGGGTATACCAGCCTTTGTAAACTTGGGTATACAGGTAAATCGGGACAGCGGTTACCCGGGGACATATGAGGATCGTCCTACTTAAAATCAAATTGCCTTCGCATGTGATATAAGATTAAATATAAGATTGAACATGCAATTGCGGATAGATTAACCATTATCAAAATGGTGTCCAACAAAAAAATTGTGATAATGTCATTTCAAATAATACTAAACAGGACAGCTCTACTAGCGGTAAAGGTGATATATGATATATCTGAGAGGCACATATATCAAATGTGCCTCTCAGATATATCATATATCACCTTTACCGCTAGTAGAGCTGTACTGTTTAGTATTATTTGAAATGACATTATTATAGCCCCGCCTTACAGCGTAAGTGGGGTTCATTCTGTCTGTCCGTCTGTCCGTCCGTCAGAAATCTTTGTCCGGAGCATATCTCCTAAACTATACATCTTCACCAAACTATACATCTTCATACACTTATCAACCATGATCCCTAGATGTGCCTTTTGAGGGTTAGACCAACAACATGACTAAAACAATGACAAAGTCCTTGATCCGGGGTATGTCTTCTAAACTATACATGCTATTTTCACCAAACTTCATACACTTGTCAACCATGGTCCATGGATGTGCCTTTTGAGGGTGAGACCAACAAATGGTTTGAATTAAATAAATTACCATGGAAACCTAACTCAAACAATGACTGTATGACAAAGTGCATTTTTCTGAGCATATCTCCTAAACTATACATGCTAGCTTCAACAAACTTAATACGCTTGATTTTTTAATACTAACTCGTTTCTAATTTACAATGCGTTGTAATTAATTGTACTCACAGCGATGCAAACAGGTCGACCTGAGATTCCAATCAAGTATATCATAATGCGTTGTAATTAATTGTACTCACAGCGATGCAAACAGGTCGACCTGAGATTCCAATCAAGTATATCAAAGCGCATGCAAAACTTACCATCATTTTAAATTTCGGTAGCAGTCGCAATGCTTTGTGTGAGAGAATGAATTTTTAGGGTGACATCCCCCTTCCCTCCCCCCCCAAAAAAATCCGTCTTTTAAACATACATATTAGTTATAAAATTCTTCTATGTTTTTATAATGTTATAATCATCATATACATCATCATCTGCGTTTTCTCAAATTCCTCTTTATGTTTCGATTATCATTCCTTACTTATGAGAGTAAACTCACGCATATCATATCAATTACAATACTGTATACCCATTCAATACTTTTATTTTGGAAATAATTTTCGGATTGTCGTAAGTAAGACACTCATGGTTTACAATCTCTATGAGTCCGAGTAGGAGTGGTCTATCTTACTTATCAACTGATAAAGATTAAATATCGTTACAAGCACGCCATGATTCCTTATAATAGAATTCTTGAAGTACTAGGTATTTCGAATACGTTGACATCATGTGTCCTGTCTGATTTTCACGCACAATTGCGAGCGGCATAAAATGTCGATCTATGAACAGAGTTACTTCAACGCCTTCTTCATCTGTGCTTTGGTAGAGAAAAGAAATGCTGTTTCGAGTCCTGTCATAACAGCTAATTTCTAAAAATAATTTGTTGATATTTTCAAATTAGCAAGCTTAAAGTGCTTGTGTATATAATTTTTTTTCAAAAAGTGAAATGTCATTTGAGGGCATTTGGGACTTGCAAATACTTAACAGGTACAGGGGCTTAACAAGTTACATTCAGGGGACTGGCAATTTGCATCCCAGGATTGAGGAAATACATCAGGGGAAATTCGGGTTATAGAAATATAACAATGTGTAATGATATTGAAAAGGCTGTCTAAAATGAAGCATTATATGTGAAGTAGGTTGACAAGAAAAACGAACGCTGCAAATATAACAAAATCAGATTTATTCACTCGTACTGGTATATACATATATTGCACACCGTTATAGCGGTAACTTTCACACAGGTAACACATACCTTATATTCATAAGTTACTTTTCCATATACATTGAAATTACAGCTGTGAAATTTTGATTAGGTCAGATCTACTTTGGCAAGGGGTTGTTTTGATTGTCACCTTTCATACAGTCTACTCTCACATACAAAATAGGCGCTTAGAAGCACTTCCTGTGGACGATGGTAGTGCCCATATTGGAACCGGTTTATGTACAATATTGAGCAATGGCATAGTCCAACAGTTGGTTTAAAGTCCTACACAGGAAAATATGAGGAGTTTCGAAAGAAGTGTCCATACGACACATTTAGAAGCACTTCCTGTGGACGATGGATGGGCCGGACTCGTCATATTCCTGTTTGCTGATCCACATCTGTTGGAAGGTGGACAGAGAAGCCAAGATGGAACCACCGATCCAGACGGAGTATTTCCTCTCTGGGGGAGCGATGATCTTGATTTTCATTGTACTGGGAGCAAGAGCAACTATCTCCTTCTGCATCCTGTCGGCGATACCCGGGAACATCGTAGAGCCACCAGAAAGAACAGTGTTGGCATACAAGTCTTTACGGATATCAACATCGCACTTCATGATAGAGTTGTAGGTTGTTTCATGAATACCAGAAGATTCCATACCCAAGAAGGATGGCTGGAAGAGGGCCTCGGGACAACGGAATCTCTCGTTACCGATGGTGATGACTTGACCATCGGGCAACTCGTAGCTCTTTTCCAGGGTGGAAGATGAAGCAGCAGTCTGCATTTCCTGCTCGAAGTCGAGGGCGATGTAGCACAGCTTCTCCTTGATGTCTCTGACGATTTCTCTCTCAGCTGTGGTGGTGAAGGAGTAACCACGCTCTGTGAGGATCTTCATGAGGTAATCTGTGAGGTCACGCCCGGCAAGATCCAACCTCATGATAGCGTGAGGAAGAGCGTAACCTTCATAGATGGGGACAGTATGGGTGACACCATCACCGGAGTCGAGAACGATACCGGTGGTACGACCAGAGGCGTAGAGGGAGAGAACAGCCTGGATGGCAACATACATAGCAGGGGAGTTGAAGGTCTCGAACATGATCTGGGTCATCTTTTCACGGTTAGCCTTGGGGTTGAGGGGAGCCTCTGTCAGGAGGACTGGGTGTTCCTCTGGGGCCACACGGAGCTCGTTGTAGAAGGTGTGATGCCAGATCTTCTCCATATCATCCCAGTTGGTGACGATGCCGTGCTCGATGGGGTACTTGAGGGTGAGGATACCTCTCTTGGACTGGGCCTCATCACCCACATAGCTGTCCTTCTGACCCATACCGACCATCACGCCCTGTAACAGAAAGTAAAATTTTAGAATCATTATGAAAACAAGGTATAGATATATATTAAAGATTCATTTGATAACACCTAAACCTATATGTATGATATCCATGATTGACGTTTTATTCGAATTCTTGAGCCATATAAATATGGTGTATAGTGGACTCAAGCAATTAGACCTCACTGATATCATATCATATGCATAACTACATATCGACCAAATTGATTAAGTGTTCTGACAAAAATAAAACATTTTACAAAAAATAACGAACCTGATGTCTTGGACGGCCGACGATGGAGGGGAAGACAGCTCTGGGAGCATCGTCTCCGGCGAAACCGGCTTTGCACATGCCGGAGCCGTTGTCGATAACCAATGCAGCAACATCATCATCCATGGCTGTATTTTATTTTTGAATTAACTTGAGTATGAGTATATGTGAACTTCACCGCTAGTCAAGCTGTACTGGTCTCTGGGACAGACGATCCCTTAATATACCCGGCCCTACCCTATCAATGCTACAATATGCCCATATATGGTCAAACAGAAGCCCGGTCCACCCGGTGTAAGCTGGGTAGTGTTGAGGATAAGGTAACGTGTTACTACAAATAGCTTCGTAGTCAACGGTTGGCTGACTTGCCGGTTTTCTTATCTCCCGGTTGACTTATATGGGCACAATAAAACTTTTCAGAAAGTATTTCTCAACCCAAATGGCACGTGATCGCAGTCTGCTTTAAAGTACTTTTTCACCACAAGATTTTAAATTCTTTTGAGGATTCACTTTTTAAATTTTAAATTGTATGTATTCTTCATTTGATTTTTTGGAATAAAATGAGTTCATTTTCCATTTCTGTTTTTTCACGTTTCATTTAGTCCTTTTTTTTACTTTTGACATTGCTTTCTTGATATTGAGTACAAGAATGGATTTTTAGATTCTTTTATTGCATCCTTAAATGGATTTAAAGAAAAACGTTGGAAGTTCAGGTGACAATATTTTATTACAAAACTTATACATTTATAATAATATTTCATGAGAGCATTTATCAAAATGTTTTGCCATATAGTAAATAAAACGATCACATTATTACGGACGACCATACTTTTATCAGACGTGATATATATATATATATATATATATATAGATATATATATATATATATATAGATATATATATATATATATATATATATATATATATATATATATATATATATAGATATCCATAATGATATTGAAATATATATATAACGGCTATAGCATAAACATTATAGTTCTTAAAAGTTTAGTTTTAAGTAGAGGTAAGTATAAACTATAATGGTACATCATGAAGTACGTAGATAAATAAGCATATACCCTATCCCTGTGGAAGCTTTGACATGCATCAACTTGTAGGACCTGGAGTGATAAGATCGAGAGCTATTTTACACTTGACCTACATGTATACAGACACTCCGTTCTAACTGCTGATATCAACCCTGTAATATCTACCGTCTCCTACAAAATATCACCTGTCCCATTGGATTCTATGAAAGATAACTGGTATTTGACAAACTCCACTTAGTATATTCCAGTTCTATTATATTACTATAGTTTGTAAATGATGTAACTTTCTTTTAACAAAGGAACTCCTTTCTGTTTCAATTGATGACAATGGTTTCGGCTACATGTCATTGACGATATGTAATATCGTTATTAGTGACGATATATCATATAACTAGTGACGATATATCATATTACTAGTGACGATATATCGTATCGTTACTAGTCACAGTGTAGCTGAATGATATTGTCGCATGATAGAAAAATTATTTCCTTGATATATATCGATATTTCAGTGTTGATTATATATAAAATAGAAGCTCTGAATTATCTCCTATTTTTAACGCCCATATCGTAAATAATGATTCACTCTCCAAGATCGAAGACCAATCCATATCCAATATCCATAACCAGGTGTATGAAAAACATTTCAGGGACCCAGGGTAAGTCTTGTTTCAATTAAGCATATTTTCAATATATGGCAGTATAACTTAATCGATTTAATCTTCTAATAATCTGTGTTGATACTTTCCACTTTAATAATATCCATAATTAAATCAAATTTAGTCTGAATCAATTCGTCTAGTCCTTTTGTTATGTCATTGTAATTATGCAACTGTATTTACCGGATAGCCACACGCCCGTATCAAATTCCATCTTTACGTAAGGAGACTCAAGTGGGGAACACGTGGCCCGTCGAAGGCTGTGGAAACATGATAACTATTGCATATGGCTACTGTATGAGAAGAGAAGAACATTTTAAAGTATCACACGTTAAAATTCCTAGAGGTTACAAATATAGATTATTATTAAAAGAAACAATAGGCCTACAGGCATGAAAGACAACAAATATATGTATATGAAAAATAGATGAAATCGTTGGAAACACACATTATTCGAAGTTCTTTACACACCAATAAATACCTCATAAACATACAAACATATTCATATAATACAAATATACATACATACATACATACATACATACATACATACATACATACATACATACATACATACATACACACATACATACATACATACATGTACATACACACATACCATTTCTTTTCAATACATTTAAAAGACATTATTATGACAAACAATACCAAAGGTTATGAAAGAATTGATGCATTGCTTTACCTGTCAACTAAGGTTATTTATTCGAAGGTGACTGAGTTCATGATTTGTGTAAAAATATGAATCACAAAACTAATATTACGAATGTGACAACTTGTTGGTATTACATTCCTACTTTCCTTCGAATCAAAAACCGCCGTACGTTTGTGATACACGATTCTTACAGAAATGTAATATTTATGTGCGCATCACCATTGTCGTGTACTCGGGAGGGGGCGTTCCAAGATGGCGACCAAAACAGTACGACAGAGATAGGTGTCTGATTCCATTGCTCGTTCCTCCTAATTGTCAAGGATTAAATGGTTAGATTTCACTTTGAATAGTCAGGATATGAATAAGGAGTATTTTGGTGCAGCGTTTGGATGCACAAACGTCAATAAAAAAACGTAATTGTCATATAAATTTGAAGTTTATCGCACTTATATTTTCGAAGCGGGGCTTACTAATCTAAAAGTGTATTTTCCTACCCTTAAGGAGCTTGAATGTTATAGATATCGTCACACACAGGTGCTATCGGACGTAATAAAGAGTTCTGTGCAACTGAAAGTGATTTGCTTCAGTAATTAACTAGTTATTGCCAAATAAAAAAATCAACAAGGCAGCGGAGGGAACTCTGTTTTAAATCGGGCGGGGGTTGGGGGGTGGGACTCAGAAATAGGTGGGGAGGGGACCTTTATGGATGGGGAGTGGACATAATAGGGTATGGAGGGAATTCAATTTCAGATTTTTTAAGAACTAACAAGATTTCATGTAACTGTTACTGCATTCAATCATATTTGAATCCCTGTTGCTTATTCTACGTATACATATCAAATGTATACACAGGTAACCATTTTAATTTTGACACTTTCTTTGTCCTAGATGGGAATTAAATTGAAATATACATGCATTAATTGGCCAGAATTGTTTCATCTTTATTCTAGGGTCTAACTGTATGTTCAGAGTAACGTTATTGATTTGACCTATATTCATAATTTGCATATGTAAATTTTCTAGAAAATCATGCTCTTGTGCACCGACATGTGCACTATATGTCTCTTTTTGAAGGTATTTTCTTGCTAAATGCAGAGAAAAACTTTCTCCATGTCCTTTACACTTGGTTTTCACTCAAATATGCATGCAAGTTAATCAAATTCATTCATTAATTAGCCGTTGACCTAGAAACCTGTTACCAATTCGGAGTTAATTGATACAATTATAAGAAAAAATGTGTTATGGGGTACATTTGATCAATAAGAGAAAACATTTTAAAACGAAATTTAGAAATACGCCGATTGCACTGGAACAAACATAATGATCGACGATTCTTTGGCGCGGAGGAGGATTAGATGGGAATTGAATAGATGAAGCGAGGAGTAAGAAGATAGGGTTTTATTGAACTGGAAACACTTCAACCTTCATTTAGCTATGAATCCAAATGTTATCAAAAGGCAGTGGTTTATATATGTAGACTTTAAATTCACCGTTGCCCGTGGCATAATCTAATGAAGACCTGGGTCCATATTTCCGAAGCTCTCTTAGTGCTAAGATTATATTAAGCCAATGTAATGTATGGTACTTACGACTATCTTAGCACTAAGAGAGCTTCGAAAATCTAGGCCTAGGTCTGTTGAACACCATGAACACTTTCATGCTTATTTACATAAATATTATAAGTTTTTTAGACATAATTTTAAGCTCAAGTAAAATACTGGACCGAACTCTTAACTGAAGATGGAGGCTGAAGGATTTCAAGGGGTGATGAAATAGGAAACCGACATTGAATAGAACCCCAGTCAGAAGTAACACCCGGGGATAGGGGATACTGAAGGAAATACAGGTCCCCGGAGTTGTATTCGAGGAAATAAGATAATGATGATCATGATGACGAAGAGGATGAAGAATGATCCTTTATGTAAAGAAGATCAATGTCTTTCTCAGATTTATGCAGGCAACCTTTAGGAAAAACAAAGGAATACCAACTATTTTGAGGAATTTGAAACTTGACAACGAAGAAAAACTTAATTTACATTATTTTAAATCTTCTTAAATCCAACATGAGTTGCTCGTGCAAAGACAAGTACTGTAGTTGTAGAGTACCCGTTTGAATTAGATTTCCACCTGTTACTCCACTTTCTTCAGGTGTATCAATGAACGAAGAGGGATGAGAATCAGTCAAAAACATCCTTATAGTCAACACATCCGAATAAAAACTTTCTTATTAATTAATCAAGTGTCTTTTACAAACATAATGTGCAACATTGAAGAACAAATGCGCCAATGTTTATAGTTTCTTTCTTTATTACTTTATCATTTCTTTCATCTATACAAGATAAAACATGCATATTAATATAGCATCAAAAAAGCTACAGGGTAGTGGAAAGAAAATTATGACAATCATGACCAGAATTTCATAAATTTGGAATAACTGTATTGAATATATGCAAAGTATATGTCTATTTTATATATGTGTTGCGAATGTCGTTTTTAATGTTTGGTAATTTATTTTGCTGTTTTGCTTGCAATATTTATTTTATGAATATCAATATCAGATTAAGATTTCTGTGTTCTTGGTATCCGACATGAAGCTCCATTTTACTCGTTAGTCCTTAACAAACTCTCATGCTTCTGTGGGGATTTTATGCAAGCTTCAATTTCTTCACGTTCTGATAAGCACGGGTCATGCATGCTAACCCGTTCTGCTAATCTGTGAATACATATATGCATTGCTACTTGACAGCAAAATACATATATAACATGATGTAACATTAGTTTTAACAGCGCCTAATTGACGTAAAAAAGATCCAACTATTAATGAGAAAAGACTAGTATATATCACTCCTTTCAATGTCCGCGTGTACGTTTAGAACAATGTACAAATGTACCGATGGTCAAAGATCATGTACCTTGGTCAGCGGATGTATCATAAACTAAAAGCGACAATTCTGAGTGAGGGTAAATATAAAAAATTACTCATTATGATTATAAAACACCAATATAGACTTTGCGAATCGGGACAGTCAGACGAAGCACGTGATTTCCATGTATACATTGCCTTATAAGGCGTTTCAAACGCTCGCAGTCTTTGTCAAAAACTGGGTCGCAGTGTACTTTATATGAGCCAGGCTTGCGACTGTCGTTTAATGTCTCGCTGACAGACGGAGCAGCAATAGCGATTATCAAGATGGCAGGAAAAGCAGTTATTCTCGAATCCGGAACAGCCAACACCAGAGCTGGGTTTGCGTTAGACACAGAACCTAAGGTTTACCGCCCAACCTTGGTAGGCCAGGTACGTCTGTCGGTTAGAGAAAATATGATACCGTATGTCCTCTAATTTGTGCCAGGGACTCTAGGCCCTACGGCGCTCGATGGGGGCGCAGCTTCTATTGTATTGAAGGTTTTACTGAATAATTCAAATACTCACACGCGTAAAGAAATTATGGATATATACTTCAAAATGTTACCCGAAGTGATATTCCTTTTTTATGAAATACACCGTTAAGCCTATATAAACGGTATTAATATGCAATGTGAGTAGGGCCCCGAGCAGAGGAAAACGGTAAGAGAAGGGACTTTCTTAGGGAACTTTGTTTTTCATTTGTTTTTCCGAGATAAGAATGTCGCTACCTTAATTTGCATGGTAATTGGACTACAATAGAACGTTAATATTCACATTAAATTTAACAATAATACTTGTCTTTTCTTTAATATAAAATTTGCAATACATTTGTTTTACAAAATATTAGGCTAACAGTGATGGTGATTTATATTTTTCAAAAAATTGAAATCTAACTGCTATCTGTGTGAACGATTTGAGGTAAGGAAAAATTGAAAATTGCTAGTTAGAATTCTATTTTTTTCAAATGAATATATTAAAGTTTAATTTTTCTTGCAACGATGATTTAGTTTCAAACACCGTTGAATATTTAATTAGTCACTCTATATCTGTAAACGCACTGTCAAGTGAAGTTGCAAAAGGTAGGTATTGATTACACGGTTCAATAAGTAGGTGACAGACCTAGTCACTGATTGAAAGCTCTTCGTTGTATGCCGGCCTGAAGCCTACAATAGATATGTCAGGTCATCGTACTGGTAGTATAGCATAGTGGTCTGAGCCGGGTGTCCGCGTGTAGCACGTTTGGTATAAAGGCTACCGTGGGAGTCACTATAAGCACCTACAGTAAGCCAGGCACTACAGACTGTAGGTATCTATTGAGGCGTGTGTATTTGTTCCGTACATATACATGTAAGACGTATTGAACGATAGAAGTAGGGCGTTTCTTTAATCGATACTCATTGTAAACATCACATTATACGATTCTACTTGTGAATGCCAGAAAAAGACTAAAATTACGTTTATAATTACATGAATTATCTGAGAAGTTCGAAACAAAACCATAGCTATAAAGTGAAAATGGATCATAGATCCATATCATACAATATTTTACTGGTTATCCTGTTTATTTTTGCATATTCAAAGGAAGAATGTCTTTGAAATTACTTATTAGTGATGTAACGATTCATCGATAGTATCGATGTTTGCATCGTCTACTACGCGATATGAGTGCATCGATACAAAACATGTTTACACAATATATCAGGATATTTATATCGTGAGGGTCCACGATACATCGATGTATCGACAAAAGAGACAATATATCCCGATACCGTTAACATCATTTGTTTCAAACAAATAACTATGAAAGCTAAAAAGGTTTTCTTCTATTTCAGAGATAACATTGTTTAGAACAGAAACAAAAAGAGAAATTATATGACATTTCTGATATTTTATTTGTAATTTCACAGTGTCTCTAATTTTTGTGATTTCCCTTCATGTAATATATATGACAATTTGGTATCAAAGAAATAACATTAGTGTTCTATGTCTATGGTTCTTTCATAAGCTGTAGTGAATCGGGATACGTATTGTATCGCAACCACTGTATCGTGATGATAATCGTCTCGCAGGTTCCTTGGCAATAATTCCATGATATATCGTCTCGCCTTATAAAACTAGAATCGGGATATATTGTCTCGCCACTAAGTCCAGGATACACAGGTCTATTACTTATTGTCAATGGTTATCAGTCGACAAAAACCTGTATATCATGTGAAATGGGATTCACCATAAGCCCCCTAACAATTATTATGTTGTTTTATGAGGCATAAAAAGTCCTGCTACAGGGGAGGTAACTTAGTTGAGAGTCCGGTCTACACACAGAAGGTCAGGATTCGTAAAAATAAAGAAGTAAAGAGATCGGAAATACTGCTACCATGTTTGGCGCCAAACATTATCATGATAAAATAACGCACGAATTAGCGCTGGAGTCGCTGAAAAGCAAATTTGCATTGTTGTGAACAGTAAGGAATTATAACTATAATTGTTCAACATCACCATACATTATCTCCACGTTATATGCCTTTACATTCATGCACAAATCATGCCTGAACCTATTATGAATTACATTTTCTCCTTTTATAACATTTTTGACATATAATGCATCTGAATACGACAAAATTGATTTATCCAATACATGTTAATTTCAATTTTGATGAATAAGATTTACGCATGGAAGAAACACGATTTCAAAATCGTTAAATAGTTTACACCTATTGCACTTTGCGATTACACTTTGTGATTACAACATGTGCCCTGGCTTTTGTGTAATATTGACGATACACTGATAGTCATATCTTGTCCTCGGGCCATCCTTAATGATAGCACTATTAGCAGTACTCTGGAGTATTTCCTATATATCTATAACCTGTCAACCTTTCATTGTAAAACATATTGACAGTTGTGAATATTCCATGATATTAACAAACTAATCGATGTTCTTTTTCTATACTTGGGACTCTAAAATAAAAATCAATAAATTAAGCTTAGCATGTCAGGTTCATATTGATATGGATTCGTTGTAACGACGAAATCGCATGAGTGGTGAAATACCGTATTGCAAGGGAAGTAACTCCAAAATGAATTCCTCTACACACAGGTTCACACATTCTAGTTCGGATTCGTTGTTCATTCATGTCAACGCTGGTTGTTCAAACGTTTCCAGGTTTCACTTCAAGACAAATACTTACAATATAAATATCCGAGCAGGGAAGTGCGTATGGCTGGATGTCACGACGTTGAAACTTTATCAAGGATATATCCCAATACTGAACAAACTAGGCGCTTTATCTGTTGAAAGAATTAACAACATTTACAATCAAATTTAAAATATTGGTAGTGGCCTATTAACCGAACCTCAACTTAGAGCTAATTAGATAACATCTGGGGAAGATACCATCTATATATCTCTTTATTACCTAGAGCTTTGTGCATCTCTCTTTCGACAATCACATTGAATTAAACAAAATGAAATTATATGTTATGAAGGCAGTTTAATATTTCAACAATCATAAAAATATGTATATATGTTTTTCAATTTATTTCAATATTTTCTTAGCCAACGTATCCTTTAAAAACAAAATACTTGTCCAGGATGAGATTTATACATGAAACAGGGCCGAGTGACAGTAAACAGTGACTATTACACAAATTATTACATCTAAACTATGTTCTTTCAGAGTTCACCAATCCAGAAGGGCGTGGTTACTGATTGGAATGCCCTGGAGACCCTCTGGAGCGAGGTCCTTATGAAGGACCTGAAGGTCAACCCTGAGGAGAAGAATGTCCTCATCGTGGACAGGCCAGTCCCAGACCACGACGCCAGGGCAAAGATGGCCGAACTCCTTTTTGAGAAGCTGAATGTAAAGGGTTTGTTTTTCGGCATTAATGCCGTCATGACCATGTATGCGTGTGGTAGACTGGCCGGCGTAGTTCTGGAGACAGGGGAGAGCGACGTCCATGCCGTGCCTGCCAATGATGGGTATGCCATTCAGGACGCTGTCGTCAATTTGGGCACTGGGGGGTCTAGCCAGACGGACCACCTTGACAATCTTTTAAAACAAATGGGACATAATCTGGACGCTGCAACGGTCAGGGACATCAAAGAAAAGCTCTGTTACGTCGCGAAAAACTACAAACTTGAAATGGCAAAATCTGGTGATGCTGATTTTGCGAAGACCTACAACTTACCGGATGGGAAGACCATCAGTCTCGGAACAGAGCTAGCTGAGACTGGCGAGTTGCTGTTCCAGCCGTCAACATCAGGAGGCGTTGCTGCCCTATTGTCCAAAGCCATTGGGAACTGTGACAGCGCGATTCAAGCAACTCTGAAGAAGAATATCGTGCTTGGAGGAGGTCCGTCGACCATGACAGGGTTCGATGATCGATTGAGGAAAGAGATGAACGCAGGTCAAGCTGACCTTATTGCAGCTCCAACGAGACTTAACTCTGCATTTATCGGGGGGCAGCATCCTGGCCAACTTGGACGACTTCAAGACCATGTGGGTGACCCGAGCCGAGTATCAGGAAAAGGGAGCGCCTGTAGTAAAGGAGAAGTGCAAATAGACACGTTGTTTTGTTTCAGTGTCATTAGAATGATTAGAAGATCACACAGCACAACCTTGTGACGCTAATCTAATGTAGTTAAAGAGGTTGGATGTCTTTGTGTAAGCGCACCGCGTACATCGTCTTATCGCCTGGTCGTCTAGTGATTTTTATAGCCTCGAAATTGTATGTCCTTCGTACATTGACAGTCCCCCACATTTCCCCAACATTGATGTTTTTATTAAGTTTAAATATACCGATGACATGATGAGTTTATCTTTACGTAAACCTGATAGCATGTGATTTGAATATTTTCATTTTAGTGGTATGAATTGACAGTTACGATGATATGTAAAATTGTTTGATATCCTTGATTATCGCCGCGATAAATCAATAAATTACAAGCTTCGTTTTTCTTGCATGTTATTTTATATGGTTGAAATTTTACACAATGCTTTGGAGTAGTTATTCCTTGGGCTTTATAACACATCAATGACGTAATAAATATAGAATCCAGCCTCCGGTAAATGACCACTGACATTGTTATGTACAATGTGTTTTGATGTGTGTAACATTTGTTGAGAACAAAGTATCTACCTCGGTGAAGTCTATACGTTCCAGTTTTCGAAATATTTGTACTTTTGTCTTTTTAAATTAAAACTGTTTGATTTGTTTAACGCATCATCCTTGCCTGAACTTTGTATATTTATTAACTTTTATTTTGAAAATAACATTGACCGTGTTGCTTTTAAAACATTAAATTTGTGTTTAATTAATAATCTGCAAATGACCAATGGATAGAGATTTTATGACCCGATTCATTCTGACTAATCATCAATTGTTGCTTCTGCCTGACAACATGAATTCCTTATCTTTTATTTAAAATATGTTTTTAGAATAATTGTTTAAAACAAATGTACATGTTTTTTTACATACTATATTGATTATTTATATCAGTGATGTTCTACAATAAACATTCATTTTCTTTGGTTTACTTTATTATTTTTATGTCCAAATTCGAATCCAAATGCACTGCGATTAATTAAGTTGTATTTGTTTTTCGTGGATCTCTCTCATTAATGTCAGATGTGCACAGAGAGAGAGAGAGAGAGAGAGAGAGAGAGGAGAGAGAGGGAGAGAGGAGAGAGAGAGAGAGAGAGAGAGAGAGAGAGAGAGAGAGAGAGAGAGAGAGAGA